>PISW01005830.1:0-123603 GCA_004023785.1 Mungos mungo | reverse complement strand
AAACAGGAGAGACCTAATGGAGAACCAGGGGGAGCGGAGGAGGGAGAGAGAGTTGGGGAGAGAGAGGGATGCAAGACTTGAGAGACTATTGAATGCTGAAAATGAACTGAGAGTTGAAGGGGAAGGGGGAGGGGGGAAAAGAGGTGGTGGTGATGGTGGAGGGCACTTAAGGGGAAGAGCACTGGGTGTTATATGGAAACCAATTTGACAATAAAATATTATGGAAAAAAAAACAAAAAACAAAAAACAAAAAAAAAATAAGTACTAAATTATATTACTGATTGGAGGTCAGATGCTCTCCTAGGTGAGTCTTGAGCATTTAGAGATGACATGCTCCTAGACCTGGGACAGAGAGAGATCTGCAATCAATAATTATGATGGAAAATATTGCTATTATAGAGGCACGGGTAAGTGGCTCTGGACAGAATGGAGACAAACCATTAGCTCCACCTAGCGGAAGGTGGTATATTGAAGAATGTTCCAGGAGATGACCTTCAAGATGGCCTTAGAAGGAGTGGGAACGGGGAGCTCACCAGGGGGCAGCACGCTTCTTCTGTAAAGTGCACAGTACTTTAGGCTTTGTGGGCTGTGTGTGGTGTCACAACTACTTAACTGCCACTGCGGCCAAAATCAGCCGCAGGTGATATGGGTAGTGCTGCGTTGCAACTAACCTTATTTGCAGAATCAGTGGCTGGCTGTGGCCTGTGGGCTTTTGTTTGCCAATTCCTGGCCTGGAGGATGAACTAAAGGATACAAAGGATGAACCGTGGGTTGCAAGATCAGGGTGGGAGGAAGTTGTTTCCTGAGGTGGTGGTGAAGTTCTTGCAAAAAAAAAACTGACATAAGGTGGGAGTAGTTTTCACAACCTTGAATTTCAGCTGAAGCGGGTTCTGGAAATCCTCTCCCTGGCTCAAATATTCTTGGGTTGTCCATTGTAGAGCACGGCCAGGGACACTCCAAGCTTGTCCACAGGCATGGAAGGGCAGGACTCAGGAAGAAGTACCCGGGGGCTGACGGAAGAAGGTCTTGTTATCCATGGATCTGCTGGAGGGGCTGGTTATCATTCAAGAAAGGGGAAATAGATCAGAGGCCAGGAAGTAGGAGCAAATTATCGACCATCAGAGCTAGGGTGGCCATTGGGAGGCAAAACCAACAGGAGTGTGCTGGAAGCAGCTGCTAGAGGGCTGTGGGGCAGCTGGAGGCGTGGTCTACATGCTAAGCACCAGATAAGTCTGCTCTTTTTGGTTTTTAAAAAAATGCTTATTTATACTTGAAAGAGAGAAAGAGTATGAGTAAGGGAAGGGCAGAGACAGAGGGATACCTAGAATCTGAAGCAGATGGGGCACCTGGGTGGCTCAGTTGGTTAAGTGTCCAACTTCAGCTCAGGTCATGATCTTGCGGTTTGTAGGTTCGAGCCCCTCGTCAGGCTCTGTGCTGACAGCTCAGAGTCTGGAGCCTGTTTCGGGTTCCGTCTCCCTCTCTCTCTGTTCCTCCCCTACTTGAACTGTCTCCCAAAATAAATAAAGATTTAAAAAAAAAGAATCTGAAGCAGATGAGCCTGCTTTTTAGAGGGCTGTGGTGCAGTTTGGCTGGGTTAGGCGGTAGGTAGGGTGTGATCATTGCTATGGTTCTAAGGGTTTACCAATTTAGGATCCATAATTTATGTTCCAGAGGGACAGGATTATCATTTGTTTTTATAAAACGTGTAGGCAATGCTTGCTAAGCCTGGGTAATGCGTGATGGAAGGCTGAAGCGTTCCAACATAATAGGAGAGGATGCATAGCTGGAAGAAAATACAAAAGAGAGGAATAGTAATTTTTTTTAACCAAAAACATCCTTATTTTAGCCTTCAAAGAACAAACTGTTCATCTTTTTCCAAGATAATAATGATTCATTTACAAAAATGGGCATTTACAACACATCTTCAGGGGCACCTGGGGGGCTCAGTTGGTTGAGCATCTGACTCTTGGTTTTGGTTCAGGTCATAATCTCAATGGTTTCTGAGTTTGAGCCCAGTGTCAGGCTCTGCGCTGGCAGTTTGGAGCCTGCTTGGGATTCTCTTTCTCTCTCTTTCTCTCTCTCTCTCTCGCTCTGCCCCTCCCCTTCTTGTACTCTCTCTCTCTTTCAAAATAAATAGACTTAAAAACAACAACAACGATGCATCTTTAAAATATTTCCCTTTGTGTTGTTATTATAAGACAAAACAGAGTAAGCCAAGGAAATGCTTTTATATTTCAGGTCCTTCTCCTTCAGGAGCCAGCATTGTTGAATTACTTCCATTTTGGGAAATCTGATCTAATTTAGTGATCCTTCTTCCTTCTGGTGTGATTTCAAAAGTCATCCGATCCAAAAAGCGTGCCAACAATTTCTTTATCACTCGTCATCCCGCTGTGAATTCTTGATCCTATACGTTTGTCCACACACGCTAGAGGCAGCTTCCATGACGGGTTAGTGGTGGCATTAGCCGCCATGGCTACCCTGGAAGTCAAGAGAGGAACAATTTTTGTGTGTCTGGAGTGAAATCAGCATTTTGAAAAGTATATTTACCAAAGGAGCATTCTAGGTAGAGAAAACTTTGAGGGTTTTGGTTGCTTAACGTAAGTCGGTGATACCATGTGGCCATTAACGTGATCTTTGTTCATTCCAAGTGTAGTGCTGAGATCGTGTTGAGATTTTAGGAGGTCTGAATTCTTCTGTAGCCCATGTGGTTCATGGCCTATGTGGAGATTTTTATTTTTTGGTTCTGGATGCTACATCCGAAGGATAAACCTGGGTAAGAATATGTCAAGAGAAGGGTGGCCAGAAAGCTCAGGAATATGTCAATGATGTGCTGTAAGTTTGGCCACCACATAATTTATTGTACAAATTAGGATGTGTGGGAGAACAAAAGAGGGCTACTGAGAAAAATTATTCAGTGCTTGGAAACAAACAAGAGAATGATTCAGTGTTCTTTTCACATCCTCCTGGGGCATTATTTATCAGGCCTGCCCAGGGATTATTTGAGCACCTAGAAGGGTATACCTTTGGACTTTGCTCTCTATTATTTTTAAATTAATTAATTAATTTTTAATGTTTATTCATTTTTGAGAGAGAGAGACAGTGCATGGGTGGGGGAAGGGCAGAGAAAGAAAGGGAGACACAGAATCTGAAGCAGCTCCAGGCTCTCAGCTGTCAGCACAGAGCCTGACACGGGGCTCCTGAACCACGAGATTATGAGCTGAGTCAGACATTTATCCGACTGAGCCATCCAGGCACCCCTCCTCTCTATTATTTGATTAGAGCTTGGACACTGTGAAGTCTACAAAATACACTTGTAGAAAAACAACTCCAAAGTTTATTATCCTGTTCCAGTTAGGATATTAACTAGTTTTAGATCTCCACTAGCAAACGTATTCTAACGTCTTTTTCCCAGGTCCTCTACCATGTTATTTGTTCCCTCCTTAATGAATAATCTGAATAAAGTATGTACTGCACATCTATTCTGTGCTAGTTTGGATGTCATGTTTTAACTTTGTGAACTTCATATTTTGAGAGGTGTAATTATTGTTCTAAGACACAAGATTGAGCACGGACTATCCTGGGAACCAGACTGTATAAAGAGATGTTTGAAGGAATTCAGAATATTTATTCTGGAGAAGATAGGATGTGGGATGCTTGCAGGGAATTTGAGTGATAAACTGTCATGTTCTGTGTGTATTTTAAAAACCTTATGGGACAGAGATACAACCTGCATATAGCTCCTGGAAGAGACAGGAAGACGGGAGGCAGCAGGAAGGTAGTTTTTTGGGTGCTGAAGCAGTCCTCGGGCGGGCCCTGGTGCAGGTCTTTGGTGAGCAGGTCCGCGGGAGCCCTTTTCTGTGAATCAGCCTCCTGTTGCTAGTGGAAGCTGACAGCTGATGGATGGAAACCAGTTCTGTCAAAGAGGCTCAGGAGGATTAGGTGTTTTACCCATAGTTGCAGAAGTTGGAATTCAGACTTTGGTTTCTAGATTTCCATGCTGGAGCTCCTTTCATCAGACCCCAGCTGGATTCCCATCGTAATTTTACGCAGTTGGGTTTGGGCTAGTGTGTCTGTACTCTGTTATGTATCGAGTTTTCCACTCACCAAATTGTCTAAACGTATTTCTAAGCATTGACGCAGTCTATATGGTTGACATTCTTAACGACAAAACATGAGTTGGTACTTGTAACGTACATGGTCCTTACAAGTAAGGACCAGTTTTAGCTTTGTAAAATAAACTGCTCATAAGAATATGAAATATCTGGACACATGGGTGGCTCAGTCAGTTAAGTGTCTGACTCTTGGTTTCGGCTCAGGTCATGATGTCACGGTTTCATGAGTTTGGGCCCCAAGTCATGCTCTGCGTTGGCAGTGCGGAACCTGCTTGGGATTCTCTCTCTCCCTCTCTCTCTGCCCTTCCCCTACTTGCACTGTCTCTCAAGAAGAGATAGCTCTTAAAAATATATATAAATGTAAAAAATATTAAAAAGAATGTGAAATATCACCGTCACCATAATACCAGGATACTCACATGTACGTATGTACATACATGTATTGTGTGTGTGCATATATGTAATTTAGAAACGTAAGTCTGGATTTTCAATGGATGGGAAACCTACAACAAGTCTGTCAGCTAAAGTGCTGTATATTTGTTATAAAGCACTGAGACATACCCAGGGAAATATATTATTACTACTTATAGCAGCCTTCACTTTGACTTTAAGGAAATACAATTAAAAATGGCTCAGTAAACTCTGAAAGGACTCTATTTTATGGATGATTGCACCACTAAATAAGAAACCATTACCTGTGAAATAGTCTAATTGAATTCCTGATGGCACGGGTCAGTTTTATTGTTTTTTAAAAGAAATCTACGTTGAAGATAGATTGGAGCCTCAAAATGGTTCTTAAGCTCCTTAATCTTTTTGATTTTTTGGATAGTGCACATAAAACATTTGGAAAACTTAAATAATGTTTGTGAACTCAGACTAATAAAATACATTAAAATGTTTTATAAAAATGTTTATTCATTTTTGAGAATGAGAAAGTGGGGGAGAGAGAGAGAGAGAGAGCGCGCGCGTGAGAGAATGAGTGGGAGAGGGGCAGAGAGAGGGAGACAGAGGATCCAAAGCAGGCTCCTCGCTAACAGCACAGAGCCTGATGCCAGGCTTGAACTCATGAATCATGAGATCATGATCTGAGCTGAAGTTGGATGCTTAACAACTGAGCCATCCATGGCCCCCCTACATTAAAATCTTTGAAATGATAGATTCATGGAGTCTTTATTCACTTGCTGTATGATCAACCAGAAATTCCATTTTTACCCTTTTTCCTTACGTTAACTACCATCTGCTTTTAAAATTGTTATCGGTCTACTTCAACTGCCACTGTCTTCAGGTCTGTCCTTGGCTGCTATGAGATGTAAAAGACATGAATGGCTTATAGTATCAATTCTCAAACTTTTGTTTAAAAGAATTTTTAAAAAATAATCTCGACACCTAATGTGGTGCTCAAACTCACAAGCCCAAGATCAAGAGTCACATGCTCTCCCAACTGAGCCATCCAGGCACCCCTCAAACTTTGAAAAAAACTGTCACCACCTTCCAGGGGCAAGTGATCTTATTGATGATAGGGGCTTGGTTGGAAATGAACAAAATAACGCAAATGGTAGAAAAAACCATGCATAATGGACTTATTAAAGGGTTTGTTCTTTGTTAGGACTTACGCTGTAGAAAATGAAAGTATCCAGAATTATAGAAGATTCTCCTTGTAAAGACAAAGGAAGGCCTTGCTCTTCTGGGCCTGTATCTCCCATCTCTTCAGTCCTGTATCAGCAGGGACTGTGGTTTTTGAGTCCTTGGTTTGTTTGTTTGTTTATTTTTAAGTTTATTTATTTAGAGAGAGAGAAAGCACAAGTGGGGAAGGGGCATAAAGAGAGGGGAAGGAAGGGAGAATTCCAAGCAGGCTCTACACCATCAGCACAGAGCCTGATGCCACGACATCATGACCTGAGCTGAAACCAAGAGTCGGCTGCTTAACTTCCTGAGCCCCCCAGGCGCCCCCGAGTCCTTGGTTCAAAGCAACAAAGTGGTCCCAGTGTTAGATCTGTTCAGTCAGAAAAGAAATGATGGAAATGAGACGGAAAGGCCACTTGCTGTCCTAGGACAGTTCCAGGGATACTGACGGAAAGCGCAGGAGACAAGTCTGCTAATGAGCTTAGTATTAAAGATTTGGTTGTTAGAGATTTGGGGGCCCTGAATGGTTTGCTTCTGTTCTGTGATGACTTACCCGTGTGTGTGTGTGTGTGTGTGTGTGTGTGTGTGTGTGTGTGTGTGTGTGTGGTGGGAGGAGGGGTGGGCATCCAGGGAAGAAGGTGGAAGAGATGGGGAGATAAGGAATTTCCAGGGAGGAAATCAGATCACTTCTCAGCAATATTGTGTCTTTTTGTCCCCCCCCTCCGCCCATTAAAAAATCTGGTATTTATGCCTTCTGTTTTTGTTGTTGTTGTTGAACTTATCCTAATTCAGAGGTAAACAACAGTAGAGGGAGCGTTTCTCCCCCTAATCCCTGATAAGGCAATGCCTCCGAGTTTTTACCATTATTAATGTCAAAAGCAAAAAATTGCTTTTGCTTTAAAGTCAGTGTTCCTTGTCAAAGGAAGGAATCATGGTTTATATAATAATTTGATAATTATTTGTTGAGTGCTTCCAACATCATAGGTGTTCTGTTAGGTGCTTGAAATATCCTATTGGGCCTAGTTGATAAAGAGATTTTTAGTGTATATATATATGTGTGTGTGTGTGTGTGTGTGTGTGTATAAATATATATAAATTATGTAAACATTTATTTATATAAAGAGAATATATATTCCATCAGGTTGTGGGATCTCATGATTGTGGGGTCAACCCTGCATCAGGCTCTGTTCTGAACATGAAGCTTGCCTGGAATTTATTCTCTCTCTCTCTCTCTCTCTCTCTCTCTCTCTCTCTCTCTCTCTCTCTCTCTCTCTCTCTCGTTCCCTCTGCCCCTCCCCCACTTGTGTGCTCTCTCTGTCTGTCTGTCAGATTAATACATCTCATATTAAATCACTTTTACATTCTTGGAATGAAATTGATTTGGCCAATTAAAACTTTTTTTTATTGTTTATTTACTTTTGAGTAAGACAGAGATAGAGTGCAAGTGGGGGAGGGGCAGAGGGAGAGAGGGAAACACAGAATCTGAAGGAGGCTACAGGCTCTGAGCTGTCAGCACAGCGCCCAAGGCAGGGTTTGAACTCACAAACCGTGAGGTCATGACCTGAGCTGAAGTCAGATGCTTAACCAACTTAGCCACTCAGGCACCCTTTGATTTGGCCATTAAAAAAAAAAATTGTCCTTGATTTGATTTGGTAGATTTTTGTTTGGACTTACTGAATGTTGTGACTTACTGAATTGTAAGTATGCTGACGTATTGTTCTTTTATTGAAATATAATTGTCATAGAACATTATCTTAGTTTCAGGTGTACAGTATAAGGATTCAATAATTGTTTTGAAATGATTACCACAAGAAGTCTAGTTAACATCTATGACCATGCAGTGTTACAGATTTGTTTTCTTTATGATGAGAACTTCTAAAATTTCCTCTTTTATCAGCTTTCAAACATACAATACAGGGGCGCCTGGGTGGCTTAGTCGGTTGAGTGTCGGGCTTGGGCTCAGGTCATGATATCACAGTTTGTGGGTTCGAGCCCTGAGTCGGACTCTGTGCTGACAGCTCAGAGCCTGGAGCCTGCTTCGGATTCTGTATCTCCCTCTCTCTCTGTCCCTCCCCTGCTCGGGTGCTCTCTCTCTGTCTCTCAAAAATAAAAAACATAAAATTAAAAAATATATATACAATACAGTATTATTAATGATAGTCACATCCCCATGACTTACTTGTTTTATGACAGGAAATTTGAACCTTTTTACCCCTTCGCCCATTTTTCCTAGCCCCCAGTCCCTCTCTCTGGCAACCGCCAGTCTGTTCTCGGTATCTATGAGTTTGTTTTTGTTGTTGTTTATTTGTTTGGTTAGATGCCACATGTAAGTGCAATCATATGGTATTTGTCTTTTACTATCTGACTGACGTCATGTAGCACAATGCCTTCAAGGTCCATCCATGTTGTCACAAATGGCAGGATTTCCTTCTTTGTAATGACTAAGTAATATTGTACATATACATCACATCTTCCTTATCCATACATCCATTGATGGACATGGATTGTTTCCATGTTTTGGCTATTGTGAATTTCAAGGTACAATGAACACCCATTTTCTTTTAAATGATTGAATCCTTATTTATAAGAAAGACTGAATTTTCTTTTTCATGCTAGTTTATCAGATTTTGTATTGGGAATTTGTTACTTTTGTATGATTCACTGGGGGAGGTTTTCACCTCTTCTGTGATCTGGAATAATTTACATGACGAGAGCATGATCTGCTCTCTGAAGGATTAAAAAGCTTACCTATAAAACTGAGTCTAGGGTCTCTTTGAGGAGATGCTTTTAGATGATCTGCTTAGCATTTCTGGATTGCTACTGATAGGTCTTCTTGAAGTAATTTTGGTAATTTCTCTCTTGCTAGAAAATTATTTAGTGAAGTGACAATGTTCAGATTTACCCTCTGCATCTGGCCAGGAGAAAGAGAGAAAAGAACTTCAGAGTCATATAGTAGACTAGGCCGAGAAATGGAGTATAGTACTTTTACCAGTTGGGTTAAATATTCTATTAGATTTTCTTTTGAATGTAATGTATTAATTATTATTACTGCTGATATTACAGAATATTTACAAATATTGGGATTATAGTGTGTACACTGTTTTTCAACTTGACTCCCCCCGCTCTTAAATTTTGTGGGTCTTTTTATTAGTTTGTGTAGAGCAGTTTCTAAACTCGACACTGTAGACATTTGGGGCCTGATAATTCTTTCTGGTGGGAGCTGTCCTGTGATTATAGAATGTTTACCAGCATCCCTGGCCTCTACCCACTAGAAGTCAGTAGCACACTCCTTTCCCAGTTGTGACAACACAGAGTGTCTGTGAATTAATAGCCCCTGGAGGGAGGGGCAAGATGGCCCCCATCTGAGAACCACTGATGGAACTACTCCATTTATTATTATTTTTAATGTTTGCTTGTTTGTTTGTTTATTAGAGAGGGAGGGAGGGAGGGAGGAAAGAGAGGCAGAGAGAGTAGAGAGAGGATCCCAAGCAGGCTCTGCAGAGCCAGCACAGAGCCTGATGCAGGGCTTGAATTCACCAACCAGGAGATCATGACCTGAAGTGAAATGAAGAGTCGGACACTTAACTGACTGAGCACCCAGGCGCCCCTCCATTCTTTTTTAAACAGCTACATAGGACTTTATTTATAAATGTACCTTAACTAATGAATAACCTAGTGATGAATCTTTGGCTTGTTTCCAATTTCTCATTATTACAAATACGCTATAATCAATATTCCTCCACTCCTTTGTATGAATTTCCTTGAGATAAATCCTAGTACTAAAATTGTTGGATGAAATGTGTGCACAATTTTCACCTTTTATTTTGCCAGATAGGATCAAGAGAGTTTATCTCCATAAATACTCTCATTAGCTGCGTCTCACAGTGTTTTTCCCCTTATATTCTCTGAAATAGATTATCAATCTTTTCCATTGTAGTTAATCTTACCGTTTTAATTTGCATTTCTTTGCTTAATATATGTTAATCAAACTTTGGAATCTATTTTGTGGACTATCTGTTGTATTTCTGCCTCTTTTTCATGCTGGGTTATGAATCCTTGTATATTTGATTTGTAGGAATGCTTTATGTAAGCATTCAGACTCTCAGTTTAAAAACGTTTAATGTTTATTTATTTTTGAGAGAGAGAGAGAGACAGAGTGCGAGCAGGGAAGGGGCAGAGAGAGAGAGGGAGACACAGAATCTGAAGCAGGTTCCAGGCTCTGAGTTGTCAGCACAGAGCCTGATGTGGGGCTCGAACCCACTAGCTGTGACATCATGACCTGAGCTGAAGTCGGATGCTTAGCTGACTGAGCCACCCAGGTGCCCCAAGACTTTCAATTTTATATGTTGAAATTTTTCCTCAGCTTGTTCTTTGTCTCATATCCTCATTTACTGAATTTATTTTTGCATAATTTTAATCTTATGTGCTCAAATTGATTAAGTCAGTTCTTAATTACTTCCCTGCTGTGTTCAGAAAGATTACTCACATCCTGAGATGATTAAAATATTTACTCTTTTTCTTCTAATACGTTTCTGTTCTTATTACGTACATTTACATCTTTGATCTCTCTGGAATTTATACTCCAACTTGTTACATAGAAATAAACTTAATTTTTTTCCTCAAATGGTTTCCCCATTGATCCATATCACTTTCTCGATAACTTGTCCCTTTTATTCAGAATGTCGTCTTTATTATGTATTAAATACCCACCACCTATTGTCTTCCATTTGCTTATCCATTTCAAATACCCTCCTGTTTTAATTACTAAATCTTCATGGTAAGTTTTGATATTTGGTAGGAAATTTTTCTCTTGTTCTTTTTCAAAATCGACAAGGGTATTCTTGCACATTGATTTTTCTATGAAGTTTGGAATCCTTCTTGTGTGTGTGTATATGTTCCATGGAAAATCTGTTGGGTTTTTATTTGAAGTAACAGGTTTCATATATTATTTGGCAGAGAATCAAAAGGTTTACAGTGTTCCCTCCCCTTCCATTAGCATGGCTTATTATCTCCATTTATTCAGGTCTTCTTTTAAGGCCCCCAGTAAAATCTCTCTTTGGTAGTTTTGTTCAGTTGGCTACACCTCTCTCAGGCTACTGACTATCTTCAAATGATTGGTTGTCCTTAGTTGTAGATTTATTTTTATGTTGATTGGAATGGGCAGCCAATGTTTGTATGTTCACCCCAAATACTGATTCCTTGCATGGGCCTGTGGATTCTGGGCTTTGTGGTTGTGGATAAGCTCTGTTCCAAAGGTGGACTTACCTTTGGTGCGTGTGGATGGCCCCCTGTGACTGCCGAGGTGAGTTTACAGGTGTGTGCCTTGGTGAGTTGTATTCCTGGGAAGAGTCGGGTCAGGTCTAGTGTCCATCATAAACTAGTAAGCACACCTTTCCCTCTGTTTAGATTTAAGCTGTAACTCTTAGAGTGCAGGCCGAGGGCACATGCTATAGACCACTGTTCTGTCTACACCGGGCAGAGGATGGACTACTTGGCCCAATTGTCAATGGTGATCTATTATGTAATTACCTTAAATGCTGGTTCTGTCTTCCATTCCTGCCAATTCTTTTTTTTTTTTTAAGTGTATTTATTTCTTTTGAGAGAGAGAAAGAGAGGGAGCACGTGAGCAGGAGAGGAGCAGAGAGACAGGGAGAGAAAGAATACCAAGCAGACTTTATGTTGTCAGTACAGGACCTGATGTGGGCTGTTGATCTCACAAACTGTGAGATCATGACCTGAGCCGAAATCCAAAGTCAGACACTTAACTGACCAAGCCACCCAGGAGTTCTTGCCAAATTTGAGCCTAGAGCTTTCTTGGTTAGGAATGACCAGTGCCTCTGCTAAAGCCTTGTCCTGTACCTATTTTGCCTTTTGTGATTTGCAGACTCAAGACTTTCTTCTTCTTGGGAACATTTCTTCTGAAATTGCTTTTGCTTCATCTATTCTGTTGCCTCCTCATAGAACAAAACCATGTGCACATGTAAGTACATGCCTGTGCTTTGTATCTTCTATCCTGTCATTATTTTTTAAAACCTCTTTTCATACTCTGAGTTTTGGGTACCCAGCAGACATTGAAAACATTGTCTATGTAGTAGTTACCACAGCAGCTTTTCCAAATAGCAAATCGTGCAAAGTTTTGACTATTTTTCATAATGAATAAAATCCCAAACATGGAGATAATTGATAGCTAGGTGCTTTGAAGCCTCAATGTAGTACTGTTTTTATCATTCTTTCATTTCCTGTCTCATTCATATTCACTTAAAAATAACTTGTTTTTCAATTATCTAGTCTTCTCAGTTTTCTCCAAAAGAAGCCAAGAGGTGGGCACCTGGCTGCCTCAGTTGGAAGAATGTGTGACTCTTGACCTCAGGGTTGCAAGTTTGAGCCCCACACTGGGTGTAGAGGGTACTTAAATAAATAAAGAAACTTAAAAACAACAACAACAACAACAACAAGTTACCCAACATAAAAGATACCTTTATTTATTTTTTACTTTTTAACATTTATGTATAAAATTTATACATTATAAATTATACATACATTATAAAATTTAATGTAGTTTTTAAACAGATATAATATTATCACAATGGTATATTAAGAAAATTTCCAAATATACATAAAAGATGCTGGGCTGAGTGTCACTTCCCAATTAGTGGACCTATGAGTCACCATGAGTCTTTCCAGAATTATGCGACGGAGAAAAGACATCTTTAAAAGAAGTTTTGTTGAACGAGTGAAACCAGGCACAAAAGGACACATACTGTGGGATTCCACATACATGGAATTAAAGACAGGCAAATATCATTGATGACAGTAAAAGTCAGAGAGTGGTTATTGAAGAGGGAGGTGGGTATTGCACAGAAAAGAGGTCCAAGGGAATTTTCTGGAAGGACAGAAATGTTCTATGTCTTGATCTGGGTGGTGGTTGCGTACATAAGTAAAATTTTATATAGCTGTATGGGTAAGAATGTACACTTTACAGTATGTAAATCATAGATCAAGGAAAAAAAGTGGGGAAGAGATGGGTGAAATACGTGATGGGGATTAGGGAGGGCACTTGTGATGTACGGAAGTGTTGAGTCACTGTATTGTATGCCTGACCCAGTCTAGCACAGTATATCAACTAACTGGAATTAAAATAAAAGCTATTAAAAAAGCTAAAAAAGATGGGCGCCTGGATGGCTCAGTCAGTTGTGCATCCTGACTTTGACTCAGGTCATGATCTCACGGTTCATGAATTCAAGCCTGCCGTCCGGCTCGCTACTGTTAGAGCAGAGCCCACTGCAGATCCTCTCTGTCCCTCCCCTACTTGTGCTTTCTCAAAAACAAATAAAACATTAAATAAAAAGCTAAAAAAGAAAATTATATACTAATCTATATTTTGCTCGCCTATTCCTGGCTCGGTGCTTTAGGAACAATGATTGTGCTGAGCAGTCTTGGGCTCTTTCCTCTCCTCCCGACGGGCCCAGCATCATACAAAACACAACGGAAGGAAACGACAGAAGTCATGGTGGTTGACCTTTTTGTGTCCTGTGAGGAGTGGCATCCATTTCAAATGGAATTCTTTTCGTTTTCGGACTCTCCCTGAGAGAGAGCAAGGGGAGGGGGTGTTTGTTCATCACCTCCAGCACACAGGAAGAAGAAAAACGCTCCTTCACAGAAGTCTCATGGCACGTGGGGGACAAAGTACCCAGAGCATTCGGAAGGCTGAAGGAGAAGTAATGAAGCGGTGCACGGAGCGGGGCCAAGTGGCACCAGTGTACAGTCAAATTAAGAGTAATAGCTACTCTTTTTCAAATCTTAGGTCTTTTGATTACGCCAAGAACATCTCTGAGCCACTGGGGAAGAATCATCTGCCCTTATTTTTTTGTTTTTAATGATTTTATTTTTGAGAGACAGAGAGAGACAGCATGAGCAGGGGAGGGTCAGAGAGAGGGGGAGATACAGAATCTGAAGCAGGCTCCAGGCTCTGAGCTAGCTGTCAACACAGAGCCCGACGCTGGGCTCGAACCCATGAATGTGAGATCATGACCTGAGCCAAAGCCGGATGCTTAACTGACTGAGCCACCCAGGCGCCCCTCATCTGCCCTTATTAATGTTTGGGCAAGTGTGTGTGTGGGAGTATGTATGTGTGTGTATCTGCATGGTGTGTGTGTGTACGTGCGTGTGCACTACAAGAAAAGAACTCTTTGATTAACCTTATGTCCTTTTCTATGAGAAATCACTTCTACTGGGTTTCTGGGGTGAGGGGTGATAAATAGCCTGTTTGCACCCCCTAAAACATCCCAGCAACGAGACCAAAAAAGAGTCAAGCCCTTTGGTTGGAGAAGTCATGGGTGTTCTGGCAGAGAAAAGTCGGACTCTCTAGAGAAAAGCTCACTCTCACTGATGTGTAATTAAAGAGGCAACAGGACCCAGAATGACCATCGTTTGGAAGTGAGGCGGGAAAGACTAATGAGAGGGAATGAAGACTAATGGTGTAATGCTGACCCAAAGCTAAGTTTCTAGCATTGCCTGAATAATACATAAACTTGTAATTAAGATTTAAGATGATGCCCGGTGGGAAATGTTCTTTTGGGCCAGAAGAATTCAATATTTCTTGTGGTCATTAAAGGGAAGATGATAAATCATCTTTTCCTTCTCTGTTTGAAGTAAGAGAGTGGTAAACTTGAAACACCGAGAAAGTGCAGAGATATTTAGAAGGATGAGCTGAGGCTGCTGCAGAAATCCCAGACTCATGGGAGTCACACTGAGTCTCTTCACCTGAAATGTGTGTCAAGAATCAGAAGAGTTGTGACTTTCTGGGGTTGGGGTGGGGTGGGGGTGGGGAGAGAACAGACTTGGAGTTTTGAACTTTTAGGAGTTTTTTTTAAAAATGTGTATTTATTTTTGAGAGAGAGAGAGAATGAGCAGGAGAGGGGCAGAGAGAGAGAGGAAGACACAGAATCCAAAGCGGATTCCAGGCTCTGAGGTGCCAGCACAGAGCCCAACACAGGGCTCAAACTCATGAACTATGAGAACATGACCAGAGCCAAAGTCAGATGCTTAACCAACTGAGCTACCCAGGTGCCCCAGGTGTTTTGTTTTTGTTTTTGTTTTGTTTTGTTTTGTTTTTTTAAATGAGAAGTTGCTCTAAACACTTTCTGGTCTACCAGTCTGTATTTGTAGAGCTGAGATTTTAGGTTTGAGATCTTTGCAGTGAAAATGAGACTGTTTCAACTGTTCCAACAGTGCTCTGTGAAATAGCTCTCGGTGTGGCCCCTGGGCGGAGTTCAATTCCCAACACGCAGGAAGGTGCAGGGCTAGCACACTTTCCTGCATCTATACACAAGGAACCAGAGTAAATGGTCCAAAGTTACGTAGCCACTTGGTGGTTGGGCTAGGATTTGAGTGCTGATATCCAGTCTCAGCATCAAGGGTACAAAGAGACACATTTCTTTTCCTTTTTTTAAAATTTATAGTTTATTTACAAGTTGGTTTCCATATAATATCCAGTGCTTTTCCCCATAGTGCCCTCCTCCATGTCCATCACCCCCCTTCTTCTTTCCCCCGCCCACTTCAGCCCTCAGTTTGTTTTCAGTATTCAAGAGTCTCTCATGATTTGCCTCCCTCCCTCTCCCTAACTCTTCCCCTACCCATGGTCCTCTGTTAAGTTCCTCCTGTTAGGACTCCTCCTGTTTCACTTATGAGTGAAAACATATGGTATCTGTCCTTCTCCGCCTGACTTATTTCGCTTAGCATGACACCCTCGAGGTCTGTCCACGTAGCTACAAATGGCCATATTTCATTATTTCTCATTGCCATGTAGTACTCCATTGTGTATATATACCACATCTTCTTGATCCATTCATCAGTTGATGGACATTTAGGCTCTTTCTATGATTTGGCTATTGTTGACATTGCTGCTATGAACATTGGGGTACATGTGTCCCTATGCATCAGCACTTCTGTATCCCTTGGGTAAATCCCTAGCAGTGCTATTGCTGGGTCATAGGGGAGTTCTATGGATAGCTTTTTGAGGAACCTCCACACTGTTTGCCAGAGCGGCTGTACCAGTTTACATTCCCACCAACAGTGTAGGAGGGTGCCCATTTCTCTACATCTTCACCAGCATCTAGAGTCTCTTGATGTGTTCATTTTAGCCACTCTGACTGGCGTGAGGTGGTATCTCAGTGTGGTTTTGATTTGTATTTCCCTGATGATGAGTGACACTGAGCATCGTTTCATGTGTCTGTTGGCCATCTGGATGTCCTCTTTGGAGAAGTGTCTGTTCATGTCTTCTGCCCATTTCTTCACTGGATTATTCATTTTTCAGGTGAGAAGTTTGGTGAGAACTTTATAGATTTTGGATTCTAGCCCTTTATCTGAGATGCCATTTGCCACTATCTTTTCTCATTCCGTCGGTTACCTATTAGCTTTCTTGATTGTTTCCTTTGCAGTGTAGAAGCTTTTTATCTTGATAAGGTCCCAAGAGTTCATTTTTGCTCTTTATTCCTTTGCCTTGGGGATGTGTCGAGTAGGAAGATGCTGCTGTTGAGGTCAAGGATGTTGTTTCCTGCTTTCTCCTCGAGGGTTTTGATGGTTTCCTGTCTCATATTCAGGTCCTTCCTCCATTTTGTGTTTATTTTTGTGGATGGTGTAAGAAAGTGGTCTAATTTTATTCTTCTGCATGTTGCTGTCCAGTTCTCCCAGCACCATCTGCTAAAGAGGCTGTCTGTTTTCCATTGGATACTCTTTCCTGCTTTGTCAAAGATTAATTGGCCGTACATTTGTGGGTCCAGCTCTGAGTTCTCTATTCTATTCCACTGGTCTATGTGTCTGTTTTTGTGCCAATACCATACTGTCTTGATGACAGCTTTGTAGTAGAGGCTAAAGTCTGGGATTGTGATGCCTCCCGTTTTGGTTTTCTTCTTCAGTGTTACTTTGGCTATTTGGGGTCTTTTGTTATTCCATACACATTTTAGGATAGTTTGTTCTAGCTTTGAGAAAAATGCTGGTGTAATTTTGATTGGGATTGCACTGAATATATAGATTGCTTTGGGTTATAATGACCTTTTAACAATGTTTATTCTTTTGATCCATTAGAATGGAATGTTTTTCCATTTCTTTGTGTCTTCTTCAGTTTCCTTCATAAGCTTTCTATAGTTTTCATCATACAGGTCTTTTACATCTTTGGTTAGGTTTATTCCTAGGTATTATACGGTTTTTCATGCAATTATGAATGGGATCAGTTTCTTGATTTCTATTTCTGTTGCTTCATTTTTGGTGTATAAAAACGTGACTGATTTCTGTCCGTTGATTTGTACCCTGAAACTTTGCTGAATTCATGGATCAGTTCTAGTAAGCTTGTGGTGGAGTCAGTCTGGTTTCCATGTAGAGTATCATGTCATCTGCGAAAAGTGAAAGTTTGACTTCTTTGCCAATTCTGATGCCTTTTATTTCCTTTTGTTGTCTGATTGCTGATGCTAGGACTTGCAGCACTATGTTAAACAACAGTGGTGAGAGTGGACATCCTTGTCGTGTTCCTGATCTCAGGGGGAAAGCTCTCAGTTTTTCCTCATTGAGGATGATATTAGCTGGGGGCTTTTCATAAACAGCTTTTATGATGTTTAAGTAAGTTCCTTCTTCCTGACTTTCTCAAGAGTTTTTATTAAGAAAGGATGCTGTATTTTGTCAAATGCTTTTTCTGCATCTATCGACAGGATCATATGGTTTTCATCCTTTCTTTTGTTAATGTGATGGATCACATTGATGGATTTCCAAATATTGAACCAGCCCTATAACCCAGGAATGAATCCCACTTGATTATGATGGATAATTCTTTTCAAATGCTGTTGAATTTGATTTGCTAGTATCTTGTTGAGTATGTTTGCATTTGTATTCATTAAAGATATTGGCCTGTAGTTGTCTTTTTTTGTTAGGTCTCTGTCTGGCTTGGGAATCAAAGTGATCCTGGCTTCATAAAATGAGTCTGGATGTTTTCCTTCTATTTTTATTTTTTGGAATAGCTTGAGAAGAATGGGTATTAACTCTGCTTTAAAGGTCTGATAGAATTCCCCTGGGAAGCCATCTGGCCTCAGACTCTTATTCGTTGGGAGATTTTTGATAACTGATTCGATTTCTTCACTGGTTATGGGTCTGTTCATATTTTCTATCTCTTCCCATTTGAATTTTGGTAGTGCATGTGTGTTTAGGAATTTGTCCATTTCTTCTAGGTTGTCCAGTTTGTTGGCATATAATTTTTCATAGTATTCCCTGATGATTGCTAGTATTTCTGAAGGATTGATTGTAATAGATCCATTTTCATTTATGATTTTGTCTATTTGGGTGTTCTCTCTTTTCTTTCTGAGGAGCCTGGCTAGAGGTTTATCAATTTTGTTTATTTTTTCAAAAAACCAACGCTTGGTTTTATTGATCTCTTCAACTGTTTTTTTGGATTCTATATTATTTATTTCTGCCCTGATATTTATTATTTCTCATCTTCTGCTGGGGTTGGGGTCCTCTTGCTGCTCCCCTTCTAGTTCCTTTAGGTGCTCTGTTAGATTTTGAATTTGCACTTTTTCTAGTGTCTTGAAATGGGCCTGGATTGCAATGTACTTTCCTCTTAGGACTGACTTTGTTGCATCCCAGAGAGTTCGGATTGTTGTATTTTCATTTACATTTGTTTCCATATATCTTTACATTTCTTCTCTAATTGCCTGAGTGGCCCAATCATTCTTTAGTAGGGTGGTTTTTAACCTCCATGTTTTTGGAGGTTTTCCAGACTTTTTCCTGTGAATGATTTCAAGTGTCATAGCATTGTGATCTGAAAGTGTGCATGGTATGATCTGAATTCATTTGTATTTATGGAGGGCTGCTTTATGCCCCAGCATGTGATCTTGGAGAATGTGCCATGTGCACTTGTGAAGAAAGTGAATTCCCTAGCCTCCGGGTGTAGAGTTCTAAATATAATCACCTGTTTCAATGTGTCTTTAAGGTCTATTGTTTCCTTAGTGATTTTCTGTCTGGTTGATCTATCCATTGCTGTAAGTGGAGTATTAAAATCCCCTGCCTGTAGCACATTCTTATCAATAAGATTGTTTCTGTTTGTGATTAGCCGAATTCGGCACGTAGATGTTTATAATTGTTAGCTTTTCCTGATGGAGAGACCCTGTAATTATTATATGATGTCCTTCTTCATCTTTTGTTACTGCCTTTACTGTAAAGTCCAGTTTGTCTGATATAAGTATGGCTACTCTGGCTTTCTTTTGCCTTCCAGTCACATGATATATATTTCTCCATCCCCTTACTTTCAGTCTGAAGATGTCTTCAGGTACAAACAGACAATTTCAATCAGAGACACTGCCCAGTGCAGGAATCACCATTCTGTCTTGAAAAGTCATTTCCTGGTGCCTTGTGCTTCTCATAGATGGTGACACTTGGCATGATGGAGAGAATCATAGGCACCTTTTTTGGGGGGTGGTGCTATAGTTTTAGAGAATAGAATATTATTGATTTTTAATAAGCTGTGAGAAGTAGATGTCTTATCAATAAGGAAGAACATGGCGAGCTTTCTTTCACATTCATTTGTATGAAAATGTCTTTTTTAAAAAAATTATTTATTTATTTTGAGAATGAGAGGGAGAAGGGGAGGGGCAAAGAGAGAGAATCCCAAGCAGGCTCTGCACAGTTAGCACAGAGCCCGATGTGGGGCTCTATCTCATAAACCATGAAATCACGCCCTGAGCCAAAATCAAGAGTCAATGCTTAACTGACTGAGCCACCCAGGTGCCCCCAAAATGTCTTTGTATTACTCCCATTCTTTAATGATGGTTTGGCCACACTTAAGATTTTGGAATGTTGGCTCTCGTCCCTCAGCACTTTGAAGATATTATTGAATTATTTTCTTCTGTTGCTACTATGAAGAATCATGTTGTCAGTATGATTAGTGTTGCTTTATAAATAAAAGTGACTGGCCTTGTCACTTTTTGTCCTTGGTTTCTTGTTTTACCATGAGGTTGATGTATAGATTTAATGGTATTAATTCTACTTGGGTCTTGTGGTACCTGAAGCTAGGGTTTCAGGTTTTACCAGTTGTGAAAAATTCACAGCAGTTCTCTTTGTCAATATTGCCTCTCTCCCATTTCCTCTGTTCTTTCCTGCCAATCTCTTAAAAGGTGCACATTGACCTTTTTATTCTCTCTTCCATTCCCCTTTACCTCATGTTCATGGTTTGTGTCTTTCCACCGATTCTGGTGCGTCCTCTGTCATTTCCCCCCATTTGTCTACCTCTCTCTCTTTTTTTTTTTTAATTTTTAAAATGTTTGTTTATTTTTGAGAGAGACAGAGCTTGAGGGGGGAAGGGGCAAAGAGAGAGAGAGAGAAAGACTCAGAATCGGAAGCAGGCTCCAGGCTCTGAGCTGTCAGCACAAAGCCCAATGTGGGGCTCAACTCACAAACTGTAAGATCAGGACCTGAGCTGAAGTCAGACACTTGAGTGACTGAGCCACCCAGGTGGCCTCTGATCTGTCTTCCTCTTACCTGGTTTTCTCTTTAGATTTTAAATCTGCTGCCCAGGCTGTGTGTTATGGTACGCATTTCCCAAAGTTCTGTGTGTTACTTCATCCAATACATTTGTCCTATTGTTCTGATGGTTTTGATGGTTCGGAGAATCTCTTCCTAATCCAAGTCCTTGTGGAGAGTGGATCCCTTTGAGAATCCCTACCTTGCCCTGGGGCCAAAGTTCATGTCTTTATGGCTGTTCATATGCAAATCCTCCTGTTACAGCTCCTCATCCTCTGTTTCCTGGTGTCCTTGAAGATTCAGCTCCCACTTAGCATGTTAGCCTTGATAAATTTTAGTTTTTTAGTGTTCCTCTTCAGTTTTGGCATTTTCTTTTTATGTCCTTGGTCATACATTTAAGTGGAATTTTGTTATCAAGCTCCTCTAGATGCTTTGCATGGGAGAGTTTTAAAATTCTTCAGATGTGGGGCACCTGGGTGGCTCAGTTGGTTAAGTGTCCGAGTTTTGCTGAGGGGATGATCTTGTGGTCTGTGAGTTCAAGCCCCACACTGGGTTCTCTGCTGACAGCTCAGAGCCTGGAGCCTGCTTCAGATTCTGTGTCTCCTTCTCTCTCTCTCTGCCCCTCCCCCACTTGTGCTCTGTATCTCTTGTTCTCCAAAATAAATAAAACATTTTTTTAAATGCTTTAAAAAGTTATTCAGATGAGGGTTTCTTAAATTTTATGTATGCATTACCTGACAACCCTGTTAAGATGCGGATTCCATTTCCGTAAGTCTGGGGCGGGGCCTGCCATTCTGCATTTCTCACAAGCTCTCATTGATGCCAGTGCTTCTGGTCCACAGACCACCCTCTGAATGGCGGCATATTAGGTCACATTATCACAAACAGAAATCCATGGAAATTTCTTTCTTTTCCAAAGAAGCAAAAGGACGAGAGAATAGAGAAAAGATTCTAGTAAGTAGTTCTATTAGAATCATTTGGCTGCAAGTTATTTTACACAAGAACTGGAGAACCTCTTGGAATCCTAGAGAGTTGTTTTTTTTTTTTTTTACCTGCAGAATGATTGTAAATGAGAATTTGAATGTGATCAACCAATAAATGGTTAGAACTAATAAATTCAGTAAAGTGCGGGATATGGAAAGTCTGTCGCATTTTTATATAACAAAAAAGTATCTGAAAAATTAATAAGACAATCCTATTTACAATTGCATCCAAAAGAATAAAATAGCTATGAAGAAATTTACCAAGGTGGTGAAACACCTGCATTCCGTAAACTATAAGACATTGGTAAGAATAAGTTGAAGACACAAATAAAGGGAAAGATACTCTCTGCTCAAACACTGGAAGAATTCATACTGTTTAAATGTCCACATGACCCAAATCAATCTACAGAGTCATTGCAATCCTCATCAAAATTCCAATGGCATTTTACACAGAGCTTAGACAAACAATTCTACAATTTGCAAAGCACCACAAAAATCCTTCATAGCCAAAGCATTCTTTATAAAGAACAAAGCTAGAAGCTTCATGTTCCCTGATTCCAAACTCTATTACAAAACTATAATAGTTAAAACAATATGGTATTGGCATAAAAGCAGACATACAGATCAATGGAACAGACCAGAGAGCCCAGAGATAAACCCACGCTTATATGGTCAGTTAACTTACTACAAAGGCGGCAAGAATATACAATTGGGAAAAGATAGTGCCCATCAGTAAATGGTGTTGGGATAACTGGACACCACATGCAAAAAAATAAAAGTGGACTACTTTCTTACGCTACAGAGAATAACAAACTCAAAATGGATTAAAAACACAAAAATAAAGAAATGGATTAAAGACTTGAATGTATCTTCTGAAACCATAAACTTCTAGAAGAAAACATAGGCCATAGGGGGCTTTACATTGGTCTTCATGTTGAGTTTCTGGACCTGACTCCAATGGCCAAGGCAACAAAGACCAAAATAAACAGCTGGAACTACATCAGACTAAAATGCTTCTGTACAGTGAAGGAAACCGTTGACGAAATTAAAGGCTACTTACTGGATAAGAGATGTTTATGAATCACATGTCTGATAAGGGGTTCATTTCTAAAATATAGAAAGAACTCATACAATTCAACCCCTTAAAAACAAATAACCTAATTAAAAACGGGCAGAGGACTTGAATGGACATTTTTCCAAAGAAATCCGACGGGTGACCAACAGATACCTGAAAAGATCCTTGCCTTCACTAATCAAATTGATTTGAGTTACAAATCAAAACACAATGAGATAACACCTCACACTTTTCAGAATGCCTAGTATCTAAACAAAATAAAAAAACAAGAAATAACAAGTGTTGGCAGGGATGTGGAGAAAAAAGAACCCTCGTGCACTATTGTGGGGATGTGAATTGGTGCAGCTGCTGTGGAAAACAGTATGGAGGTTCCTCAAAATGTTAAAGATAGAATTCCCATATGATCCAATAATTCCACTTGTGGGTATTTATCTGAAGAAAATGAAAACATGAGTTTGTGAAGATGTATGGACTGCTGTGTTCATTGCAGCATTATTTAGAGTAGTTGAGATATGGAAACAACCTAAGTGTCCACTGATGGATGAATGGATAAAGAAGATGTGGGGGGGGTGTGTGTGTGTGTATAATATATGTATATTATATATAGTAATGGAATATTACTCAGGTATAAAAATGAATGCAGTCTTGCCATTTACAACAACATGGATGGACCTGGTGGACTAATGCCAAGTGAAACAAGTCAGACAGAGAAAGACAAATACCATATGATTTTACTTATATGTGGAATCCAAAAAACAAAACAAATGAACAAACAACACAAAACTCCTAGGTGTAGAGGACAGATTGGTGGTTGCCAGATGAGCGGGGGGTTGGGAATCAAGAAGTACAAATATCCAGTTATAATATAAATAAGTCATGGGGATGTAATGTACAGTATGGTGACTATAGTCAATAATATATTGCATATTTGAAAGAGTTGATCTTCAAAGTATCATCATAAGAAAAACTTTAGGGGCACCTGTGTGGCTCAGTCAGTTGAGTGTCCAACTCCTGATTTCAGTTCAGGTCATGATCTCGTGACCGCGAGATTAAGCCCTGTGTTGGGCTCTGTACTGGGTGTTAAGACTGCTCAGGATTCTCTCCCTCTCCCTCTGCCCCTCCCCTGCTCTCACACACGTGTGCGTGCATGCTCTCTCCCTCTCTGTCTCTCTCAAAAAAAGAAAAAACTTTATAATTCTATATAGTGACAGATGGTAACTAGACTTCCTGTGGTGATCATGTTGCAATGTATGCAAATGTCAAATCATGATGTTGTGCGCGAAACAAATATAATGTTACATTCAATTGTGCTTTAATAAGAAACGGTTAGTACTAAAATTATTAGATACAAAAGATCTGGAAGATGTGAAAACAATTGTAATAATAAAAGTAATAACGATAGTTTAAAAAACCTATAAACTAAAAAACAAAACAAAACAGTAGGTGATAATTGGGCACTGGAGTTCTTTTGTGACTCATCATGAGTGGTGGCATGTCGCTCTTATTTATAGGGGCAATCACAGTTGTCACCACAGAGCGCTGCAGCAGGAGGTGGGGGTTCTCGAAGCACGGTCCCTGCCAGGAACATCTACAACATCTGGAACGTGTGAAAAAGGTAGATTATCAAGCCCCACTCAGAGCTACTTAGAAACTTCGAGTCTGGGTCCAGGAATCTGGTTTTAACAGGCTCTCTTGGCCATTCTGACGCATGCTAAAGTTTCAGAACCAACGGGCATAGAGGTTGTATAGTACATGCTAGAAGGCTGATTTGTATAGGCACACCCCAAATGCCCTTGTTTTTTAATTTATTTTTTGAGAGCAAGAGAGTGAGAGCGAGAGAGCGCGAGCACAAAAGTGGGGGAGGGGCAAAGGAAGAGAGCGAGAAAATCGTAAGCAGGCTCACTGTGGAGCCCAATTTGGGGCTCATTCCCACGATCCTGGGATCACAAGCCTAAATCAAGCGTTGGACACTAAACCAAGTGAGCCACCCAGGTGCCCCCATGCCCTTGTCAATCAACATCTTGAGAATGTAGAGATCCCGTCCTCCCTCTCTGTTCTCATCAAGCAGAATGTGTAGAAGAACGTGTTGTTCAGCATTCAAAGTCAGGCTCCAGGGTGGCCAACCAGAGTGTCTATTTGTTTCTACTTATTTTTTTAAGTTTTTTTTTTTGAGAGAGAGAGAGACACGGATGGGGAGGGGGATGAATGGAGGAGGGGCAGAGAGGGAGGGGAGGGAGAGATTGAATCCCAAAGCAGGTTCTGTACTGTCAGTGCCTGAACCGTGAGATCATGACCTGAGCTCAAATCAAGAGGGGGACGCTTAACCGACTGAGCGTCTCCTTGGTAACAAACAACATCCAGATGGCAGATCTGATCTCCTTGGAACACCGGCATGCAAGGAGGGGAAGGGCCACAGATAGTAAGCTAGGCTGACTGCTGCACATAGATTCTAGCAACAGGTACTTTGTCCATTCTGCCAATGCTGGACTCCCAGTACATAAGTTCCCACCATAAACCTAGTCTTGTTCACGGTCTCTGGGTCTTTGGTCAAGGACCATCCCCTACCCTTGGCTTAGAGCCTGCTAGGGTGTGGCAAAACAGAGGTT
Organism: Mungos mungo; assembly: GCA_004023785.1. Lineage (NCBI taxonomy): Eukaryota > Metazoa > Chordata > Mammalia > Carnivora > Herpestidae > Mungos > Mungos mungo. Next base: position 98,702 of record PISW01005830.1, on the reverse strand, counting down.
ACTTTTCTCAGCTTTGGTGCTAAATAGCTGCATCTTGAGTCTTGCCTCTCCCATCACAGCTGTGTAACTTTCTTGGAAGTCCTGATCTCAATCTTTTGGCTAATCTGGAAAATGAAAATAATTGTACATTGTTCATTGGACTAGTGTCAGTATCAAAGAAGACTTAAAATAATTGAAAAGCTCACCAGAACAGGCTCTAGAAAATAGAGACTTACTGAATCCTCACCTAAATGCCTTATGGATTGTTACTTCTTTGTAGGTTTGCCAGAAATAGCAAATAAAAATAGAGGACACCCAGTTAAATTTACATTTCGTATGCACAGTGGTATGATACTGCGTTTTCATGTTCTTTGCCACTAGTGCACAGAACATATTTATACTAAAAAATTATTCATTGCTTAGCTGGAATTCAGATTTGTCTAGGTGTCCTATATTTTATCTGGTAACCGTGTCCCGAGGTTTCAGATGAGTAATGGAGCTAAGAGAGACTGAGTAATTTGTCCAAAGTCACTCAGTTAGGAATTGGGTAACTAGATATAATTGGATTGAGGGCCCAGGTCATTGGTATCCAATTCAGCATCAGATTCTATTCTTTTCTGTCTGCCTGTCTGCCTTCCTTCCTTCCTTCCTTCCTGAGAGAAAGAGTGAATGTGACCAAGTGTGAGCAAAGAGACGGAGAGAGAATTTTAAGCAGTATCCACACTCGGCACAGAGCCTGATAAGAGGCTTGATCTCATAACCACGAGATCATGACCTGAGCCAATCTCAAGAACTGGACATTCAACTGACTGAGCCACGCAGACACCCCTAAACGTGCTTTTCGAGTGACCAGAACGCCAACAGAATTCTTATACCTTCCTCAGATCAACATGGGAGAAACCCACCAATTATTGTCTGGGGTTTATACCAGTATTTAGCACATGTGGTATTTATTAATCAGTATTCTCTTTCTGTCTCTCTCTCTTGGCTATGTCCTTAGAGCCTAAAATTTTTAAAGAAATATATCTTAAATTATGACCAAAGCATCGATCTGTTGGTAAGTTGAGAAAGTACTGATAAATGAAAATAAAAATTCTGTGTTCCCATTAACACAGTGTCTTACACTGACTGTGATTTATTTTGCTGAGTCACAGAAGTCAAATGGTTTTATTTCAACTTTAAAAAATTCTTTGATCTTTTGCTCACAACTGAAAAAAAAGACCCAAAACTTGCTGAGTCACTGTTGAAAATATTAATTTCTTTCCTCCTTTTTGGCCTCCTTTTAAGAGAAAATTACTCAGGAGGGTGACTATTTGAAACCAATGAAACTGAGTGAAATAAATGTAAGAAAAGAGAAGGTGTAAGAGATGGATAATGAGGATGATAAAAAACGCATGCCACTGTGGCATTTTCAAATTACTTGGCAATCAATTTGACTACCCACTTTGCAATTTATTCATTATCTCAAACGGCCGAGGCTGCGTGAGCTTGCTGGAGTTGTGACATTGCCAGCAGCGGCTCCTGCAAATGCCTCAGAAAAATTAATAGAATAGGGGTTGCTCTGCACCCAGGACTGTGCCAAGACCCCGGAGATAGAAAGATAATTGAACTAGATCCTTCCTGACTGCTGCCCGTTCATTGCCATTCGGGGAGGCGGGACATTGCAATCTGAAGGGAAGCAGGGGGCCCATAAATCTAGATGCTGTACAATCAGTACTAGGCTGTGTGGCTCAGAATTCAGACTCATAACCTCTTTACTCAGGTGAATTTACGCGGATGCCAATGTGCTGAAATCCGCAGCGCTGTTTCCTTCAATCAGTGTGTTAGAATACTCCTTCCTGGTCTCTTTCATCTACGTTATAAACTGTACAAGCAGGAACTTAGGGCAGTTTATCATTTTTCTTGTGAGAGGAATTTAAAAAGGGTTTGAAGGCAGGGGTGCCTGGGTGGCTCAGTCGGTTGAGCACTTAACTCTTATTTTCAGCTCAGGTCACGATCTCTCAGTTTGTAGGTTTGAGCCCTACATAAAACTCTTTGCACTGACCTCATGGAGCCTGCTTGATTCTCCCTTTCCCCCTTTCTCTCTGCCCCTCCTTTGCTCGTGATCTGTTTGTCTCTCTCAAAATAAATAAACTTAAAAAATTGAAAAGGGTTTGAAGGTCAGGCTGAGTATATAAAGTTTAGGGTATTGACTACATGGGCGGCTCTGTAGTTAGAATATTTAATTATTAATTTGCTGATGTTCTAAATTAAAAACTACATCTGTAAAAGGAGATTATTTTAGAGATGTTGCTTTTTTCTGGGCTCATCTCTTTCTAGAGTACAGCACTTTATAATCTGCCTCCATTACGGAAGACATCACCTTCCTAAATGTTTGTATGATGCCATCAGTGATTGGGTCAAACGTACCCATTTGCTTAACATTGAAAAAGTTAGTTTAAAAACTGTATTCTCAGCGTGTTGTTGAGATCTGTACAAGATGACCACTCAGTGTGTTGCTTTGCAGGTGATGTTTCAAACGTTGGTTTACCACAACATCCCACTGACGTTGTATTAAATTTATTACTCTCTAGTTTTTTCAGCTGAGTACTCTTTTTAAAAAAATATTTATTTTTGAGAGAGAGAGTGAGCGAGGGAAGGGCAGGGGTGGGGTAGGGGACAGAGGATCCAAGCTAACAGCAGAGAGCCCGATGCGAGGCTTGAACTCACAAACTGTGAGATCATGACCCAAGCTAAAGTCAGATGCTAAAGTCGGATGCTCAACCACCCAGGGGAACCTCAGCTGAGTACTCTCAGACATCCCAAACTAACACCGACTTCGGTCATGTCGAGCAATAGTGGCCGAGACTGTAATACTCACCAAATATGACCTGTCTTTCCCTACATTTCCCAGCCCCCTTGCAATTAGATGAGATTCGATGAGAGTCCTGGTCCATGCGACGTGAGGGGCAGGTGATTGTGTCCCTTCCTGGCATGGGAGAGACTAAAGTCCCTAGGGAAACTTCTAGTATCATTGTTGGCAAGCCACACATTTCCTTACCAGATAACGGAGGCTCTGTTGTCCTGGATTCCTGAGTTGGACCTGAGGTCTGCCAAGGCATGAGGGCCATGGAGTATGAGCAGGAAAGAAACTAGTTGTGTGAAGTCAAGGAGACTCTGATGCTACTTTCTTAGCACAGTACAACCTTGCCTACCCTCACTAACTATTCGTCTTCTTGAAAAAAGTAAGATAAGACAATAGCTGGGCTGCCTATCTGGCTCCGTTGGTAGAGTGTGGGACTCTTGATCTTGGCATCATGAGTTCGAGCCCCACATTGGATGTAGAGATTACTTAAAATTAAAATCTTAAAAAACAAAACAATGACAGCAATTGAGAGAATGCCCTATCATGTGATACACAGTAGTTTAGACTAGAATAAAAAGTCACTCACAATTTAGTAAAAAATAGTTTGAGAACATACTTTACCTTATATGTAAGGCATATAGTATGCCTTCTGAAGAAACTGGAGATCTGTTTAAGGTCATGTCTTTAAAGAGCCCCTTTTAGATTTGTAAATCATTATTCAGCACACACTAATAAATTAGGTTCACGCTGACACCGTTTCTAGCAGGTTCACTATTTTCCCTGTGGCTAATAACATCAACAGCCGGTCACTGTGTTGTCATTTAGAGCAGTACAGGACTCTGAAAAATAATGGTCTTTATACTGCGGGCATGGGGACCCACACTTCTCTCAGAAGGTCTATGTAAACATTCAGATTCATACCCAGGCTCAGAACTGGATGGTTAAATGCCAGAACTGTGAGGAAAGTGGACCCATCGTTCTTTTTGTACAAAAGACATTGTGATATCAGTTAATAGCCCCTGTCCCTGAGAGCAGAATCGCGTTTCTCCTCAAGGTGTTTACGTATCGTTCCCCCAAAGATGCCTCACATGTGTCCACCCAGCACGTTGTCACCTGTGGGCACCAGGCCACATCTGCCCTCTCTCGGGCTCTTGCTCTAGCGTTCTCTGGCCCACAAAGCTGCAGAGCGTGGGGCTGCGTGGGGCGTGGAGGACCCTTGCCCTTTTCATCAGGAGGACGGCCCTGTCTGCGTTCGGGGATTGTCTTCAGAGTCTTCCAAATCCGTAAAGTTGTGTATTTTCAGAGGCTCGAAAGGCTCACCAGCTCTGAGGCACACTGTGTCATTCGGGTCGTCGAGGAATTCTGCTTTGTCTTGAAAATCTCACAGAAAAAAAAAATCTCTAAGCAGTACTCTACATTATAACGCTCAGTCTCCTAATAATGGGGTTGGTCGAATTCAGGCAGCTGGGAGAGAAATCAATAACACCCTTCACCCTCGGCAGCTTTTTGCTGGTGTAATATCCCAATGGAAACCTTTTCCTTCCTCAGTGATAAATCCCGGCGTGCCTTTCCCTGGATAGTGTGTGCGTGTGCACGTGTCTGGAAGGTGGAAGTATCAGTACCAACAGAAGATGTCCCCTGTTAAAACTGAATCCCAGGGGCATTTGGGGGCTAAGTTGGTTAGGCCGCTGACTTCAACTCAGGTCATGATCTCGCAGTTTGTGGGTTTGAGCCCCGCATTGGGCTCTGTGCTGATGGCTCAAAGCCTGGAGCCTGCTTTGGATTCTGTGTCTCCCCCTCTCTCTGCCCCTCCCCTGCTCATGCTCTGTCTCTCTCTGTCTCTCAATAATAAATTAAAACGTTAAAAAAAATCTTAAAAAACCCCCCTGAATCCTACCCTGGACATGGTTTTACTCTTTTGTGATGGCGACTTGCTTTATATTCCATAGAGTGTAATCCTCTCAGAGAGACTGAGGGCACTTGAAAAAGACTAATCTGGGTCTTTCAAAGGAAACCACCATAGGGTTTGTAGAAATCTGGAAAAAAAAAAAAAAAGATTTACTTACTGGAAAATCTCCAGTTGAAAGGTAAAACAAGCATCCATCAACAGATGAGTGGATAAACAAAACGTGGTGTATTTACACAATGGGATAGTATTTGGCCTTAAGAAGGAATGAAATTATGACACCATCCTACCCCATGGACAAACCTTGAAAACGTTATGCTAAATGAAGGAAGCCAGATGGCAAAGGACAGATACTGTATGATCCCACTTACTGAGGTACTTAAAACAGACAAATTCATGGAGACCGGAGGTGGAATGGAGGTTACCATGGGCTAAGAGGCGGGGGCGGGGAACGGCAAGTTCTTGTTTAAGGACTATGGAGAAAAGTTCTGGAAACAGATGGCTTGATGGTTTGTTTACACAGCATTGTGAAGGTACTTCATGCCACTGAACGGTCTACTTAAATATAGTTAAGATGGGAAATCTTATGTATGTTTAATTGCACACACAAAATCTCCAAAGGTCCTAATCCTAAGAGTATGTATATCATTCTCATGGAGGAGAAACCAAGGGGTTGGAAGATGTTGATTTACCTTCACAAGATTGTCAGCTGCTTGAGGACAGGAGTGTTATCTTGTCGTTGTAAATGCCACGATATTTGTGAGAGTGTCTTCACTGTAGCAAGACTCAATGAATCCTGGCTGAATTGAATTAGATGGTGGCCTATGGGAGTTTTCAATTTAATTTGCCCTTGGAGGAGAGGAGAAAGTAGGTTTCCTGATCAAATACAGGGAAATGCCTTTAAAGGCTTGTTTTCTCGGAATGGTTTGTAGCTAGCGGCTTGCCAGTGTCTGATTGCGGGCTCCGTGCTTGGAAACTTGGTAGGGAGCCAGGCAAAGCAATGAGAGAGAAGCCATAGGTTGAAGCGTGAGTGGTCAGAATTCAATCTGATGTGGGGCCCTGGCACAGGGATGTTCAAAGGTTAATAGCGCACAGATATTGGCTTTGGAAAAGGACATTCTTTGAAAGAATCCAAAAGGAGCAAACTGGATTGGAGTTGATGGTACAGAATCTCTGCTGTGTAAAAGGGGAGACAAGTGGAAGGCACTTAGGTTGGATAATACTCCTCTTTCACTACCAGAAACCAAAGTAGCCAATGTCGATAGCAACTGAACTTTCCCAAAAATTTGTTTAGAAAGACTCTTTTCTTGGATTTTTCCTTTTGACACCAATGATATGTCAACATGCAAAGATTAAAATAAAATAAAAAGATTTTCTGGGAGGTGACACTCTTAGGGGTCTACAGTGTGGCACCTAGATTTGCAGCATAGCTTGAAACTTTATTTTATAACTGAAATTTAATAACGTAATTTTTCCTTTAGATCATTCCTTACAGGTGACACATGAATACATTCTCACTGGATTAAAAATTCAGATAGTGGCTCAAGGACACAGAGTTAACATGAAAAGTATACCTCCTTCTAATTCTTCTGCCTCTGTGTGTGTGTGTGTATGTATCTCTCTATCATCTATTTTTATCTGAGAGGGGAGGGGCAGAGAGAGAGAGAGAGAAAGAGAGAATCTCAAGCAGACTCCACACTCAGTGCAGAGCCTGATGTGGGTCTCAATTCCATGACCTGAGCCAAAATCAAGAGTCAGATGTTCAACCCACTGAGCTACCCAGAAGCCCCTCTTTTAACAGTAAGGTTCAGGGGCACCTGGGTGACTCAGTTGGTTAAATGTCCAACTTCAGCTCAGGTCATGATCTCACAGTCTGTGAGTTCCAGCCCTGCATCGGGCTCTGTGCTGACAGCTCAGAGCCTGGAGCCCATTTCAGATGCTGTGTCTCCCTCTCTCTCTGCCTCTCTGCCACTCACATCCTGTCTCTCTCTCTCTCCTTCAAAAATAAACATTAAAAAACAAACAAACAAAAAAAAACCAAAAGAACACCAAAAACCCAGTAAGGTTCAGACTATGTTCTTTCAGATGATTCCCTTAGATTTGCACACATGTATAAATATATACTGAGCTTTTATTTTTATTAAATTTTTTACATACACAGGATTTAAACTCTTTTTCTAAAATCTGCTTTTGTTGAAGCCTTTGAAAGCAGTGGAATGACTGATAGAGAGACTAGAGACCCTATGTAATCTACACAAACCAGTGTTTGTATCCTGAGGAATTACCTGCATTACTTAGATATTTAAAGGAACAAAGCCCAACAAGGTGATGTTCAAGCTATTTGTGTGGAAGGCGTGAAAGTTTATGGGACCAGAAAGCAATGGGAAAAATTCCACATAACACATACACGAAGTCTCCTCGCTGTGAAGTCACACCTTGAGGCTCACATTTAAAAAGTACAGGCAACTTACCCGTTTTTCTCTGACTGGTTGATACCTTAAGAAACTAACACCTTTTGTCTCTGCGTGAAGTTTTGCATTTCCCTTCATCCTCTGTTCTTAAAGTGAGGAATCACAGCTAGTTGAATTAATTTTCCAAACTAGAACATGCATAATAATTATAGCCAGGTGTTTTGGAGACCTTGTGCCTGGAGAAAATTAGATTAGCTACAGAATTCCCGTCGAAGTCCTAACCCTCAATTTAGAGCCTGATTGTATCTAGAAGAGAGAAGCAGTGCTACTTTCTGAATTATTTTCCAGCTATTGTGTTACATCTAAAATATTTTGTTAGTTTTATAGATGTTTGGGTTTCAACTGAAAAATGAGGTGCTTTACATTGTTGCTACGTTGGCACAAGGCAGTCTCTCTCTTTGAGTGTTTGATCTACAGACAGATGCACAGAGGTTACATTTTATATCTTCTGCGGTGGGATGTCTTCCCCCACCTCAAACCAGCTTCTCTGCTTGGCAGTCTTCCCCAGAGTTCAAAAGGGCTTACAGAGTGGGATGGAGACTCCATGGATTTGGGGCCTCAACTCCTATCTGGAACCACCTCAGCTGCATTTTAGGATAAGAATCCTGACTGGGGGGGCGCCTAGGTGGCTTAGTTGGTTAAGCATCCAACATTGGCTCAGGTCATGCTCTTGTGGTTCTTGAGTTCAAGCCCCGCGTTGGGCTCTGTCCTGACAGCTCAGAGACTGGAGCCTGCTTCAGATTCTGTCTCCTTCTCTCGGCTCCTCCCCACTTGTGCACGCGCGCGCGCTCTCTCTCTCTCTCTCAGAAATAATAAATGAATTAACTTAAATGAAGAAAAGAATCTTGAGTCTGGAGAACCATAGACCATCAGTAGTTAATGCGTGTGTAATTCCAAAATGGGTGTGTGCCAACTGACAGTGTTTCATTAAAAAAAAAAAAATGTTGGTCACTAATAATGACCATTTTACATTTATTTTTAATTGTTTTAAAGGCCTTATCATCCAGCATTTACTAAATGCCTATTTTGTATAAAACACTCAGCATTTATTTCCAGCTTTTTTGACGAGGGAGAAATACATACTTTATTACCCTTAGCTTTGGACTTAAGCAGAACCATGTAAGCAAAGATATTTGGATGTCATAGGAGATTGGGTGTTTTATGGCTTTTTTTTTTTTTTTTTTTTTTTTTGTCCTTTAGCCAAACTACCTGTCATCAAGGGGGTTGATTCTTGATGAACTGGTTTAAAGCAATCAAGGTTTAGGAGGCCAGACTGAGAGGCAGATCAAGCAAACAAATAAGTCCGTTAATGATCTGTGCATATGGAGTTTTACAGCTTCCAAAATATACGTGCTGGTTTTAATTTGTGTGAGCTACAGTTTAAGGAAAACCAACTTGGATGGCAAGAGATGGAGATGGTATTAAACCGAGGAGGTTCTTAAATGTCTGAAAATGCAAATGACTACGGCATTTGTTAATGAGGTTTCTATTTTTAAAGACACACACTAATACAGCCAATCTGTTTCATAGCACAAGGTGACTTTTATGTTATTGCTCCTTCTCTGCTTTATTTTCTCCTTTTTCTCACCTTCCACCTGAGCATTTCTTTTCCCCCCCTTTTTCTTCAGTTAGGATCCACTCATCTACTGCAACTGGGTTAGGAAGCACAGATCAGGAAATGCTCTTGGTTTGCCTACTCTGGTCATTGGTCAAGAGGTTTCAAGGATCTTCCATTGGATTCCTGGAGGTCAGCAATAGCCACGTTCGTATTTGGAAAGATTCAGGTGAATAGGAACACTGCTAGAGTTTAGGAGATGTAGGTGTGAGGTCCATCTGTGCGTCAACAGGTGGGGTGAACTAAGTAGGTGATTTGCTCTTTCTAGACTGTCATCTTCCTAGTCTACAATGTGGGGTCTGGTAGAGACAAAATTGACACTGACCCTGTCAAGGTCAGGTCACAATAGCTATGAAGGTATCAGTACAAATGCATATACCTTTTGATCAATGTCACGTCTGAGAATTCGTCCTTCAGATTGTGAAATCACAGATGTGCAAAGATACTCACTGCTGCATTGTCTGTTTTATTAAAAGTCTAGGAGCAACACAACAGAGGATTGTTACAATCTAGAACATCTGTGCTGTAGAATGTTACACAGCTGTACTAAGGAGGGAAGAAACTCCAATGCTGACATGGATGTCCAGGATATATTGTTAAACAAGAAAATCAAGATTCCGAAGAATGTGTGTGATGTATAACCTTTTGTTTAAAAGAAGGGAAGAGGAACAAGAATATGTATGAATGCTTGATCGTACTTGCTCGGAGAAACTTTGGAAGGAGGAATGAGAGGGTAATTGAGAACGAAGACCGTCTGCTCCCTTACTGAGCCTGGTCCCTGAGAATGGAAACCTTACAGCCTTCATCGATATGACTTTGGTTTTCGACTCTCTCCAGTACCATTTCTTTCCTTTTCTGGGGCTGTCACACCCCAGCAAATGGCTTGATTGGTCATTACTGGAACTTCTCAAACGGCCCATCAAGTCGTCATTGGAAAACATCATCAATTTGTTCATTAGGATTCAGAACCCCTTAATGTCAAAATCCTCACTTGGATTGTTTCGTTAATCCTTGATGGTTGTGTAGTGATTCTTACTCAGTCTCCATCAAGTCTGAGCATTAAAAGACAAGCCTTGGGGCTCCTGGGTGGCTCAGTTGGTTGAGCGTCTGGCTTCGGCTGGCTCAGGTCGTGATCTCACGGTTTGTAGGTCTCACGGAGATCTCCTGGTTCGTAGGTTCGAGCCCCGCGTCGGGCTCTGTGCTGACAGCTAGCTCAGAGCCTGGAGCCTGCTTCGGATTCTGTGTCTCTCTCTCCAACCCTCCCCTGCTCACACTGTCTTTCTCTCTCTAAAAATAAATAAAACATTTTAAGACAAGAAAAAAAAAAGACAAGTTGTAAACCAGACTTCTAATTCTCAATAAATTTGGACCTTACCTTACCCTCTCTGAGGCACAAAACTTTGGGATGCGGTGGCCTCTCTCTCACCACAGGAAGCAGTGAACTCAGTTTCATCTCATCAACAAACTGTGTTGGTGATTTAGGCAGAACCAGCGTTTTTAGGATAAAAAGTGGATGTCTGGTGAGATGGCTATGTGTGTGTAAGGGAGCTGTCAGCTGATGGGAAGGAGGGGGCAAAACCCTTCAGTGAGTATTTTTACACTGTTTAATCACGTGAATGCATTATTTATTCAAACACAAAACGCACTGAAAGTCTTATTTTGAATAAATAAAAATATAAAATAAAATCAGGGGTTAATTATTAAATCACTAAATCTCCTTTCAGTGATGTGGCTCCATTACAATTTAATATTGTCTACTAAGAAAATGATTTCCAAAATTGCAGTATTGAAGACAGCCACTCAGTTTCTGTCCTGTGGCAATGGGATAGCTTTCAAATCCCCAGTCTATCGATCCACCTGCGTTGCTGACACTGATTTCAATGAACATTTATCAGAGCTAAAAATAAAAATTTTATCCAGAGCCCAGGACAATTTTGACAGGATGATTTTCAACATTGTGACTTCTTAGCATAGGAGACTGTGGTTTTAATTGGAAAACCAATTACTTTAACAACTACTCTGCTCCTGCCCTTTAACATGATCTATATAAAAAGAGGCCTGTATTTTTGGAAGGTTATAATGATTATTATGCTTAGTGACTAGCAGGAAACCCAGGGGTCCCGGGGAATATCACGGCTAAACTCAGAGGACTCTGAAAGTACTCTCAGGGCCTCAGGAGACTGGAGTTCTCAGGTCTGTTGTTGAAGTTGAGGAGTTGAAGTAACATAAAGGAAGGAAGGAAAGAAGGAACAGAAAGAAGAAAGAAAGGAAGAAAGGAAGAAAGAAGGAAAGAAAGAAAGAGGAAGGAAGAAGGGAAAAGGAAATTGGTAAAGAAGAGAAAAGAAATTTGTAAATCAGTGAGAAGGAGTAGCAAAACTGACTTTGGCATTTTTTTTGTAGGACCATAGTTTGTTTTGCCTTTTTTTTTTTTCTTTAAATAAGGTAGGGAGGGAAGGAGCTAGATTATAAAAAGAAGAAAAAGAAGAGAAGTGACGTTGTATGATTAAGCATTATGGAAATGTAAATCTGGGTAAATCCTTCTTTTTATAATCTATGGGCTAAATGACAGAAAAATTAGGCATAAAAAAGTGAAAATGAACTGGATCACTTGAATTTTATTCCTCAGTATCCACATTCATTAGGTACCTTTTACTTTATTAAATCTGAGTGGAAAGAAATGATTAATTTTCAAAGTCTTGTCACATAGATCTTGCATTTGCATAATAATATGTTTTGTCTGAGTGGCATTTACAATTTGCCAGGGCTCGCAAATCCGTTCTTATTGCTGATATTATTCCCTGTTGTCTATGTGGCACATGGAACAAAGCATATGTTCTTTCTTTTCCCCTCAACAGTGTTCTTTTTCTTTCATCCAATGAGTAGTTAACATTTACTGTCATCTTTCAGACATAAGTACTTATCATACTTCTTACCGCTCAATGCTAAGCCCAGTGACATATTCCAGAGAGTTTTTTTGCAGCTTGCGCCCTCTGTTAAGCATGACCTCAGTTGGCTGCATCAATTCAATGCTTTGCTTATGAACTGCTCTCTTCACTCCTGATCATTGTATTTTTTTTCTTCTGTAAATTGACAAAGGCTGACATTTGCATATTGGTATATGGGATTGAAGTTTCTAAAACTTGTGTATTCGATTTTCCTTTGTGGCTGCAGAAGTGGCTGGATTGAAATTCTCTTTATCCAGCCATGGATCCTGATGAAAACTTGGAGCCCTGGGGCTCCAGGTCTAGATAAAAGAGTGCAGGCTGCTGGTTGGGTCTGTGTTGGCCTGAGCACCCGGGAGGCAGGCTGGAGGGTGTCTGCATGACGACTGAAGTGACTTCTGGGAGAGAACCCATCCTAAGGGTGAACTTGAATACTGCCTGCAATCTGTCCTCAGCTCTGTTTCCTCCCCTGCCCCATGGATCTATGTCTATGTCTATCTTTATATCTATATCTATCTGTGTATCTGTATCTATCTACCTCTTTGATGATGGGAGAGTGGTTGGTAAAAGCAAGAGATAACTGTGGTTTGACTCGCCATGTAGCTGTGTACCTTCGCATACCTGTGGGAAGGCAGAAGTGTCTTGTAGATGCCACAGGTTTTGCATAGTTAAATGGCACTGCTTGATGGTAGCCATGGTGATAGTGACTAAAGGCTAAAGTAGTGTGTATGGGGCAGTTAAGAAGACTGAATCTTGAGCCTCATGATGAGTCTCCCTGGTGTCTCCCAACATTGACAGCGAAGAGCTTAGAGAAAACACGAGTTAGGAAAGATTTATTGTCATGAGTAGACAATTCTTTAGAAGACATCCATTTCTTCATATGGGATGTAGGTTGGGCCGGCGTTCCATTGGTCTGAAAATTGGGAAGATTTCTAAATAGGGATCTCAGTAATTACTAACTGGAGTTGGTAAGGAGGTCACCTAATTAATGCTAGCTTTAGAGCCAGGTCACCAAAATTTTAACTGTTTGTCAGTTATTCCTAACAAAGAGTTGGAACTCATGCTTAGAGTGATTTCAGTAAAAGTGGCAGTGAAATCCTAGGTAGTTATGGAAGAGTAATATGGTTCCTTAAGGAAATGTTTACCGGTAAACTGAATTCACCAGACCTTGAGCAGACTGTATATCCACAGCACACAGGAGGTATAGAACTTTAGTGAGGAATCACTAAGTTTCTTTAGCAAAAGACACTGGTTAATTGTAGCAAGTATATATTGCAAAAACTATTAAAATGACTTCTAAAAATGTTTTAAAAGATTTATTTAAGTAATCACTATACCCAATGTGGGGCTCAAACTCACAACCCTGGGATCAAGAGTTGCTCACTCTACAGACTAAGCCAGCCAGGCACCCAAAAATGACCTCTAAGTTAAAATTTTTTTTAATGTTTATTTATCTTTGAGAGAAAGAGGCAGAGAGTGAGCAGGGGAGGGGCAGAGAGAGAGGGAGACACAGAATCTGAAGCAGGTTCCAGGCTCTGGGCTGTCAGCACAGAGCCAGACGTAGGACATGAACTCATGAACTGTGAGATCATGACCTGAGCTGATGTCAGAGGCTTAACTGACTGAGCCATCCAGGTGCCCCAACTTCTAAATTTTTTAAAGATTGAAAGAACATAGTGTGTCTATCATAGACCTTTCTTGTTTTACAACTGAAGTTCACAGTTATTAAAAAAAAAAAAAAAGGGAACCTTTTATATCCATGGGAAAAAGTAATCAGAGTTTCAAATATTCCATGAATTAATGAATGACTAATGATCCCTGAAGGTCTCTTCCAAATTTATGAAAAGTGAAATTGTAATGAGTACCTTTGCTTTGTGTTTATAAAGTGTCTGTTTTCTAGAATCAAGGTTTTGTATTGGCTGACTGAAGTATTTCTGTGCTTGAAGCTGGGATGTGGACCAGATGACAATGAGAGTGTATTCTGGTGCTGAAACTCTAGTATTTTCCTCATAAAACCCAATTTCTATGCATTCCCAATTCCCAGGGTCCAGAGGCTCTAGGGGGAGGGATTGAAATTTTCGTCAGTTTTTGGTTCTTTTATTCATATTCTACTGTGGCCAGGAAAAAACAAGTCTATTCTAACGTTAAGTATTTCTTATTAACTGATTGAGGTATGGAAGTTTTTTGGTCAAAAATACAAAAACAAGGGGAGCCTGGGTGGCTTAGTTGGTTAACCATCCAACCCTTGGTTTCAGCTCAGATCAGGATCCCAGGGCCATGAGATCAAGTCCCACATCAATTCTCTCTCCCCGACTCTCTACCTCTCCCTTGCTCATGGCCCCCCACCAAAAACAAAAACAAAAACAAAATATAAGGGCCGCTGGGGGGCTCAGTTGGTTAAGCATCTGACTCTTGGTTTCACCTCAGGTCATGATCGCACAGCTTTGTGGGTTGGAGTCCCGCATCGGGCTCTGCACTGGCAGTGTGGAGCCTGCTTGGGATTCTCTCTGTCTGCCCCTTCCCCACTTGCACTGTCTCTGTCTCTCTCAAATTAAATAAATGTAAAAAAAAATGAAATAATTAAAAAAATACAAAATATAAGTTGGCCAAATATTGGTGTGTACTTATGAAGTCTTAGTTTTTCTACTTTTTAAAATTTAATTTTTAAAATTAATTAATTTTAAAATTTACATACAAGTTAGTTAGCATATAGTACAACAATGAGTTCAGGAGAAGATTCCAGTGATCCATCCCCTACGGGTAATACTCAGTGCTCCTCCCAATAAGAGTCCTCCTTAACGCCCCTTACCCATTTAGCCCATCCCCCCTCCCACAACCCTTCCAGCAACCCTGTTTGTTTTGTATATTTAAGTGTCTCTTATGTTTTGCCCCCCTCCCTGTTTTTATATTATTTTGGCTTCCCTTCCCTTATGTTCATCTGTTTTGTATCTTAAATTCCTCATATGAATGAAGTCATATATTTGTCTTTCTCTGACTGACTGATTTCACTTAGCATAATACCCACTAGTTCCAACCATGTAGTTGCAAATGGCAAGATTTCATTCTTTTTGATTGCTGAGTAATACTCCATTGTGTATATATATTGACATCTTCTTTATCCTTTCATCTATCAATGGACATCTGGGCTCTTTCATGCTTTGGCTATTGTTGATAGTGCTGCTATAAACATTGGGGTGCATGTGGGGAAGGGGCAGAGAGAGAGGAGAGAGAGAGAATCCCAAGCAGGCTCCACACTGCCAGCACAGAGCCCGATGCAGGGCTCATACCCATGAAGCCGTGATATCATGACCTGAGGCGAAACCAAGAGCTGGATGCTTTACCAACTAAGCCACCCAGGAGCCCCATGTTCCTTCAACAAATATTAACCGAACACCTGCTATGCTTGAGGAACTATGGTGTGTGTGCATGTGTGCACATGTGTGATGGGGGGAGTGTTTACAGCTGGAAACAATGGAGACACAGTCTCTACTTTCCTGGAGCCAGCTCCCTACCAGGTGGGGCGATTATGTAGAGTACTTAGCAAAGTGTCAACCACAGAGAAAGCTCAATAAATAGGCACAGATATGTGTATTATTGCTTTTCTGACTCTTGACCAAAAACAGTCTGTAAGACAATAACATCATGAGGAAGCCTTAAAGATAAATCTCTCTGGAAATATTACGAAGGCCAACCAGTCTCCATCCTTCCTCCTGCAGAAGATTGCCCCTTTGTGTTTGCTGAAATATCATTATAGTTGGGACAAGAGACTGGCCTTACACTCAAGTCTTCTGTTTTACTTCTTTTTTTTCTTTCTTTTTTTTTAATGTCTATTCATTTTTGAGAGTCAGAGAGAGACAGGGTATGAGTGGGGGCGAAGTAGAAAGAGAGAGAGATACAGAATCCGAAGCAGGCTCCAGGCTCCGAGCTGTCAGCACAGAGCCCTTTGTGGGCCTCGAACCCACAAACTGTGAGATCATAACCTGCATCAAAGTCAGAGATCTAACCGACTGAGCCTCCCAGGTGCCCCGTGTTCTAATTTACTTCTTCAGAGACTGCCACCTTCCTCCCTTGGCAGGGCCAAGGAAGGGAGTCCTGCTCGCCTAAAAGGCCCTGTAGGTCTGGGATAGCCAGCTGACTCTCCCAGGTCTGCGGCTGCCATGTTCCTCTCCAGAGCCACCTGGTGGGCAGAGTCCAAAAGCGTTGGAGTTGAGATCTTCTTATTTACGGGGCTGTGGGGTGGGGTGTGGAGTGGTGCAGGTGGGTGGTAAGAATGTGGCAGAATTCAGACACAGCCACGGGGTGCACTCAGACTCTTGCCCAAGAACCTGAGGTATGAAATATGCACCCGACAATCCCCCCTGGCTTCTCACTCTACCTCCCTGTCCAATACCCCATAATTGTGGGATATTGAGAAACTAAACAGGTTTGAAATCAAGGAGCCAGAAATCTGCTTGGGAGCCAGGATGCATATACCCGTGAAAAGTGAATTAGTTAAACAGGCAAACATTATATAACAAGACTCTGTTTATTTACCAAGTATTATTGTTCACTGGGCACTGTATTAGGTATTAGGATGCAAACGTAAAAGTATTTTCTGTTCTCAAGGAGCTTATAGTCTGGAAAGGAAGACAGGTACAAAGCAGAAATGCAAATATCAAGTCTTATGGTAGCAGTGATGTAGGAATTTTGCTGCTGATAATATCTGAGGGCTCACAGGGGAGTGCAGAGAAAGAGCTCAATATGAATGAGAGAAATAGTGGCAATTATTAATGTAGTAAGCTGTGACCGGCCAGAGGCTTGAGATATGCCAAGGGACGCCTCTCTGTTGGTGAAGGAGGCAAGGCAGGCAGCGTAGAAGAAAGTAGCACATTTCCACAGGAAGCCTGAATAGGTACTGAGGGGGCTCTTGGCTTAGAAGACTACAGTTCTAGGGGCGCCTGGGCGGCTCAGTCAGTTAAGCCTCCCACTCTTGATTTTGGCTCCGGTCATGATCTAACGGTTTTTGAGATTGAGCCCTGCATCGGGCTCTGGGCTGATGGCATGCTACCTGCTTGGGATTCTCTCTCTTTTCTCTCTCTCTCTCTCTGCCCCCTCCCCTGCTCGCTTGTTCTCTCTCTGCTTCTCTCTTTCTCAAAATAAGGAGGAGGGGGAGAAGAAGGAGGAGGGAGGGGGAGGGGGAGGAGGGGGAGGAGGGTTCTAGCATCAGGCTCGATGCTCACTCTCCAATGATTTGTGTTAATTACTTTATTTCTCTGCGCTTCTCTTCCTTGTACGTAAAACGAAGGGGCTGGGCTGGGGAATCTACAAATGTCTTCTCATGTTTGTACCTTTGCCCAGTTTCCTTGCCTGGAACGTGTGGATAATTCAGAATTTGAACGAGGCTCCGTAAGATTTGGAAAATATTTCTTTTCGGGCCAGAGCAGGCAGTGTGGGCGGATATCCAATTCCTGTTATCTTTTTAAAACCATGTGTATTTATTTATTTTGAGAGAGACAGGGCATGAGCGGGGGAGGGGCAGAGAGGGAGGAAGAGAGAGAAGCCCAAGCAGGCTCCGTGCTTCCAGCACAGAGCCTGATGTAGGGCTCGAACTCATGAACTGTGAGATCATGTCCTGAGCAAAAATCAAGAGCCAAATGCTTAACCAACTGAGCCACCCAGGCTCCCCTCCTCCTGTTATTAGGTATCTCTCTGCACTGGGAAATCTCTTTCCAATCTCTTGTAAATGTTTCACTGCCTCATTGTCTTACTCATTACATCTTCTAGAAAGGACTTTCTTCTCCCTCAACTGCTGGCTCTGTTGTTTTTATGTCCTAGGGAGCCAGTCATCAATTATGCTTCTCAGACTGGGAGAGAAGACCCGGACTGGTGGCTTTTTGGATCTGTCCTTTAGGGGAAATTTTCTCAATCTGGTCCACGTTGTGACATAACACTGTTCTTTTTTTTTTTTAACCCCCCCTTTTAAAATTTTTATTTAAATTCTAGTTAGTTAACACACAGTGCAATGTAACACTGATTTCAGGAGTAGAATTCAGTGATTCATCACTTATACATACAACACCCACAGAAACACTGTTCTTTAGACTTCTCCACCCTGACTTTGATTTCAGTTTTGCAAAAGTAATATGCCTTACACCAGAGAGCACGATGGGCCGGGGACTGGCTTGGCTCCTCACACAAAAATATCCTGTGCTTGTCATGATGGAGCTGACATTATGATTTCTGTAAAAACATGAGTTCTGTCCTTTCTCAGAGCACTTTCCTTGAGTAGCCTACAAGGCTGCTGTTTACATAGAATTGGATAAAAAGAAGATCTGTTCATTATACAGGCATTCCTCGGAGATTCTGCAAGTTCCAGAATACCATGATAAAGCAAATAAAGCAAGTTTCACTATAAAAGGAGTCAGTTGAATTTTTTGGTTTCCCAGTGCATATAAAAGTTGCATTTATGCTAAACTGTCTTCTGTTAAATGTGCAGTAACATTACGTGTTAAAACACAGTGTACATCCCTTAATTTAAAAATACTTTATGGCTGGAGCGCCTGGGTGGCTCAGTCGGTTGAGCGTCTGACTTTGGCTCAGGTCTTGATCTCACAGTTTGTTAGTTTGAGCCCCGCATCGGCCTCTGTGCTGACAGTGTAGAGCCTGGCATCTGCTTCAGATTCTGTCTGTCTGTCTGTCTGTCTGTCTCTCTCTCTCTCTCTCTGCTCCTTCCCCGCTTGTGGTGTCTCTCTCTCTTTCAAAGATAAATAATAAACACTTGGAAAATACTTTATGGCTAAAAAATGCTAACGGTCATCTGAGCTTTCGCCGAGTCAGAGTTGCTGATCACGGATCGCCATGGGAAATGAAATAATAATGAAAAAATCATAGTGAACAGCAATTAATAGTGAAAAATAATGAAATTACTGCAAGAATGAGCAAAATGCGACACAGAGACACCAAGGGGGAAAATGCTGTTGGAAAAAGGGTGCAGATAGACTTCTTCGACGCAGGGGCTGCACAAAAATCCAGTCTGTAAGAAATACAGTATCTAAAGCCAAATGCAACAAAACACGGTGTGCCGGTACACCTCTTCTGAACTTTGTAGATCATCAGGATGCTGAAAACCAAAGGGGGAACATCTTTCCGGTAGTTTTATTACGGGCTATCCAGATCGGTTGCTGGTATTGGTAACCATCGATGGGTAGTCAATAAAACACCCTCTTTCTTGTTCTGTGTGACGGTTACAAAGTGAGTCACGTGACTTCTTCCTTCCTTCACTTGGCAGCGAGGAAAGGGTTTCTTGGACGCACTAATAAAAGCACCATCTTCAGGCGTCCAGGTTTTCTTTCGGGTTCCCTCCTGCAGTTCTGCAAGTTTGAGAACGGTGGTGCTGCCGCCCTATTCTTGTTTCCCTGTTGCAAATACCAGCTCCGGCTTTCCCCTCCCTGGGTCATCCACATTTGCAGCAGGAAGGCAGAGGAAGAATAGAGCGCCATTCAACACCATGACACAAGCCCATGACTTGCGAAGGTCAGGGGACAACGTGCCTGTGTCTTCCCGGCTCCCGCCCCACAAATTACTCGTGCGCTGGCTGGGTTGGGTGACACTTTTACGTTTACCTGGGAGGGATCAGATACCAGCAAGTGATATAGTCTGATCTGTGGAGGTAGCCCCGGGGCTTAGTTCATTCATTTCGGAAAGCCCTCCAACAATCCCCAAAGCGCACAACGGGTCAGGGAAAACATGAATAACTCTTGAAGAAAAGCACAAGGAGAGTAGAGCTTTTCAAAGGGGTGGCGTGGTTAGATTTCTGCATTGGTAAAGCCTAGGCGTGGAGAACCTCCTAGGTATTTTGTGCCTATGTGTTCCAAAGACCAGACTAGAAATGCATGCACCTGCCTCCACATTGAAGACTCAGTGTGCCTGGGGGGGCGGGGGGCAGTCAGAGAACCATTGCTGTTTTTCCCCATTCAGAGGGCTCCCCATTGAAACTACTGGGTGCAGAGGGTTCTTAGTGAGCCTCGCTCGCTCTCTCTCTGCTTCCTTTCTGGGACCAGAGGAGAGGTCACTCCTGGGCCTAGAGGTCATACGGTCATGCCGGCTCAGGTTCAGAGCAACCTGGCTATCAGCAGGACACGTGGCCATGGCAGCAGCCTGTCCATCATCCCTGGGGACCTTGCTTCTTTTCACATCCCATCTGTGATCCCTGGAGGGTCTCTGCTTCAGCGCAGAGACACACACGGCTTCGGTGCGCCCACCTCCCATAAGCTTGTTTGCAAGATCCCGTCCTTGGTTGTGGGCGGCTCTGAATTCAGGCGGTCGGTGCCGTTCTGGGTCTCAACACCCCGCACACTTCTGAGGGTTTTGAAGGCAGACCCTCCGGCTGGCTGTAAATCCCAGGCGCCCTTCTCTGCCTCGCCCTCTGGAGCAATAAAAAGGAAAAATGCAAAAACCGCAGGCTGGGAAGCAGCGTGCGTGGGCGGGCTCGTCTGGGGCGTGTTTCCAGGGAACTCTGGCAGGAGGCTTCTTGCTCATGAAGGATTCCCCGGCCCTGCACCGGGGCAGGCTAACAGATGGGCCTCTCTCTGCCGCAGAAGGGAAAATACCTTTTGTCTCCGCCAGCGTCCTTCGCTGCAGGCTCGCAGGCGCCCCTTCTGCTCCTGGATGCGGTTCTCTGTCAGGAGGCATCCGAGCTTTCTCTGCAAGAATAGAAATCGTATTTTCACAATGTTCTGCTCCCAAAAAGCTGTCAGCCGTGAAGAGTGCCCTGTCCTTGTTCAGAGACGAAGCTTCTGGAACTATCAGTCAATAGCCAAAGGCCTTTTCATTTTTAGAGACTGTCAGAAATACAGGCTTCCTGTTTATGACATACGGACCCCCCTCCCCCTCCCAGGTGGCTGACCTCATTTTAAAAAAATCTTCAGGCTAGTAGCCCCTGTGAAAACCAGCGACCCCGGGATTTGGGATTACGATTGAGAAAGGTCTCCCTTGTTAGGGCCGGCCCCTTGATCCTCTGATATTCCTGAATAGACTCTAAGGAGGAATTCAAGCTGAACCTGGTCGTTTTCAGTATAGAATCTTGGCTTTATTATAAATGTGTTCTTTGTACATAAGGATTGTAACTGCTATATCTCTGGGTTATAATCCTTCTTCTTCTTCTTTTTTTTCTTTCTCCACCTCCTGTCCCTTCTAGTCTTTTTTAGATATTTCCAATCCTTCTCATGGGTTTGAAACCCAACAAATGACCCACTCTCTGTTGCTTTCGAGATAGATGTTTTGGAGTATCTGGCCCAAAAAGGCTAGGCTGCATGCTCAAACTACCTGATTATGATCTAGGTGGAAATAATCCACGTGGAAATCTATGTGGGTCTTCGATTCTGTGTGGAAGGCAGTTTGGTCCTGGAGCAGGTTGATAAAAAGGGCGTCTTCCCAGTGCACCATTTGTTACCAACGACTTTATGCTGCCCTGCATTTGTCAGTATCCGGGAAGCTTCTCCCTTGTCTGTGCTCTCCCGTTCTGAATCCTTCTCGGCGGCGAGGATGGTCTCCCTCATTTGCATACCCTCTGCCGTGACTGGTTGACAGATTGGAATTTCAGCTAATTTAATTTGATTCTTATAAAAAGTGTGATGTGTCAGAGAGCTGGGGAAATGATTCATGCACAATTGAAAAGGGCAAAATCATTTCATTTATGGATTTCTAGCTACTAAACTATCGATCGGAGGAATTAATCTTTCCAGCTAAGCTGGGTGGAGAATTGGATCCAGGGAATCCTTCCAAGGTTCTGTTATTTCCACAAGGCTGCCAGGCATATTTGGAGAATTTTGGAAAACTCTTGGAAACCGACTAGCTTGTGAAAGGAAATGTCCACAAGAAATGTTTCACACACCGAAGAATGTTGTCTTAATTCTCATAATGCCTGAATAAGAAAAACGTGTTAATTCAAAAATGTTTCCTGAGGATGGTGATAACAAAAAAGCAGTAAGGTTAAGATTTTTGTTTTATTTATTATGAGAGAGAGAGAGAGAGCGCATGCACACACAGGGTTGCAGGGCAGAGAGAAAGGGAGAGAGAGAGAGAGAGAGAGAGAATCCAAAGCAGGCTCTATGCTGTCTGCACGGAGCCCAATGTGGGGCTGGAACTCACAAACCGTGAGACTGTGACCGGAGCCGAAATCAAAGAGTCAGCTGCTTAACCAACAGAGCCACTCAGGTGCCCCAGCAGACTCCTTTCTAGAAGGAGGTGTGTTGATTGATGAGTAAGGACAAATGATTGGAGCTCGCTCGTGTGTGAAGCATGAAGAAGCATGTGTGGGCCAAGGACGGGAGGGTTAGGTAACTGCAAAGCTCTCGTTTGGCTGACTGAAATTTACAAGTGTGGTGCAAGAATTGAGTTGCTTATGACAATAGGGAAAGTTTTGGAAGAAGAAAGGAAAGGAGCATAGTAAAGTGTTCAGTGATCAGAGCAGAAGTGGAGGAGGAGAAAGCATGGTCTGGGGAGGATTTTTTAAATATATAATTTATTTTACAACTGTTCCTTTAAAAAATGTTTGTCATTGAGGTATAGTTGACATGCGATATTATAATAATTTCGGGTGTACAACCTAGTGATTCAACAATTCCATACCTAAATCAGTGCTCGCCATGATAAGGGTAGTTACCATCTCTTACGATATTACCAACCATATTCCTTAGGCTGTGCTTTTCATCCCTGTGATTTATTTATTTTATAACTGGAGGTTTCTACCTCTTAATTCCAGTTATCTGTTTTGCTTCCCCTTCCAGCCACCCCCACCCTCCCCTCTGGCAGCCGCCAGCTCCTTCTCTGTACTTAAGAATCAGTTTCTGTGTGTGTTCCTTTGTTTTGTTTTTTAGATTCCACACAGGAGTGAAATCATGTGGGATTTATCTTTCTCTAATTGACTTATTTCACTTAGCATGACATCCTCTAGCTCCCTCATGTTGTTGTTAATGGCAAGATCTCATTCTTTTTGATGGCTGAGTCATATTCCATTACATATATACCACATCGTCTTTATCCACTCGTCTATCGATGGACACTGGGCTGCTTCCATATCTTGGCTACAAAGCTGCAATAAACCTAGGGATGCATATATTTTTTCCTAGTTAGCATTTTCTGGATAAATACCGAGAAGTGGAATTGCCAGGATCATATGGTAGTTCTATTTTTGATTTTGGAGTGACCTCCATACCGTTTTCCACAGTGGCTGCACTAGTTTGCATTCCCACCACCAAGATTACCTCTTCTCCAAATCCTTGCCAGCTCATGTTATTTCTTGTCTTTTGGATGCTAGCCATTCTGACAGGTGTGAGGTGATAGCTCACTGTGGTTTTGATTTGCATTTTCAGGAGGAATTTTTAAAAATGTTTATTTTGAGAGAGAGAGAGAGAGCAATAAAGGGAGGAGGGAGGGAGGAAGGGAGAGAAAGAGAGAGAGAGAATCCCAAGCAAGCTCCATGCTGTCAGCACAGAGCCTGATAGGAGGCTCGAACCCACAAGCTGTGAGATCATGACTTGAGCTGAGATCAAGGGTCAGAAGCTCAACCAACTGAGCTACCCAGGTGCCCCAGGAGGAATTTGTTTAAATGTAATTTTGTTGCATGTTGTAAATTTCCTTTTCCACAACCCTTTCTCCCCTCTCCCCCCACCCCTTCAGTCTTTAGTAAAGTTGTATTACTCACAATGAAATTGGTTTTGCTTGGTTGGGAGCGCAACAAAAGGCTATTGGATGTATCCATATAAGATGGAGGCAGAGAGACAGAGAGAGAACGAACACAAACACAGAACAGAAAGCCAGATGGACACAAGGCAGAGAGATGTTTGAGGATACTGGCCTTGAAGATTGGAGAACTGTGGCCATAAGCCAAGGAAATCCAGCAACGACTGTAAATTGAAAGAGGCAAGGAACGGATTCTCCCCTGGAGCCTTCAGAAATGCACAGTCCCGCCAATGCCATAATTTGGGCTCGGTGGTACTGATTCCAGACTTTTGACCTTCAGAACTGTGAGAGGGAAGTAATTTCTGTTATTTTAAGCCACTGAGTTTGTGGTAATTATCACTAAAGCTGGACCTTGGTATGTTGATGGTTGGCCTGAGTTTAGTGATTCTTGACCATTTTTAAAAAAAATCTCAGTGGGTACATGACTCAAAATGGTATCAATCATGTTAATTACAAAGATTGAAGCATACACCATCCCACCGATATGGAACTTAAGCTGATTGCAAATGGCTTAGTTTGGTTCAGATTTTTAGAAGAATTGGTGTTAGTTAAGGTGTCTCTCTTATGAAGCACGAGACATATAAAGGAAGCAGAAGCAGTGGGAAAAAAGGAATAAGGACCAACTGAATGAGAACTGGAAGTGATACTACTCAGCTCTTTGATACTTAAATAGCAGCAACCTAACAACTCCATTGTATATTAATCAATACGTGATTCATTTGGGGCAGAGGCTTTGCACAATTCTTGGAGGGAAGAGGCATAATTACCAACCATAACCTGCACTAGGATGGATGCTTACACTGCAGTCAGATTTGGTTCAACTCAGAACAACTTCTCCGTCCATCCCCTGTGGTATATCAGCACTTCTGCCAAGCACGAGGGATGCAAGATGGGTAATACATGGTTCATTCTTCAGAAAATTTAGAGAGTCATATACTGAGCCAATGCTTAGTTCTGAAGTCATGATTAAGGTGGAC
The DNA here is from genome assembly GCA_004023785.1 of Mungos mungo. Taxonomy (NCBI): domain Eukaryota; kingdom Metazoa; phylum Chordata; class Mammalia; order Carnivora; family Herpestidae; genus Mungos; species Mungos mungo. The sequence continues at coordinate 74,246 of PISW01005830.1, read as the reverse complement.
TAACATGTGAGATGAAAAGGACTCTTGAGAATTCCTTAGAGAGGCACCGTCTTTGTCCATATATCATCTCGCAATTCAACCGCATGGATCTCTTCCAACATTCGATCGGGCAACTATTTCTTTAGTTAAGCACTTGAAGAGATATTTGGCTTGCATATATAGGGACCATACCACAAAAGGATAGTTTTTATTTTTATTTTATTTTATTTTTTATTAAAAAATTTTTTTTAATGTTTTTTTAAATTTATTTTTGAGAGACAAAGACAGTGCGAGCAGGGGAGGGTCAGAGAGAGGGAGGGAGATACAGAATCTGAGGCAGGCTCCAGGCTCTGAGCTGTCAGCACAGAGCCTGATGCGGGGCTGGAACCCACGAACCGTGAGATCATGACCTGAGCTGAAGCCGGATACTTAACCGGCTGAGCCACCCAGGCTCCCCTTATTTTTTTGTTTTAGAGAAAGAATCTTAAGCAGACTCCACCCTCAGTGCGGAGCCCATGATCAGTGGGATCATGACCTGAGCCAAGATCAAGAGTCGGAAGCTCAACTGACTGAGCCACCCAGGAGCCCCAAAAGGATAATTTTTAATATTAGGGGCCTACCTGGTGAGACTTAGACTGGAGAAAGAGCATAACATGTCCCATGTTCTCTTTACTTCTGGGATATTCATGAATGACGGATTGGCTCTCCCCGCCATATGTAAATTATAGTCTGTCTCTCTACGCTTTGCCAGCTGTGGCTAGTGACTCTGAATTAGGTGCTCTGTGATGGGTTGACACTATCTGCCATTCTATTTGTCCAACCATTCGCATTCGCTCACAGCTCGTGGGGTTGAGTAGTTAGCAAGTATTGCTGAGGAACTGATTTCTGGGCGTAAGGAGATTACTGTTTAGGGAGGAGATAAAGTCTGTGCATATTCTGGTATGTGATGTATTAGATAGTGGGCATTGCCACCAAAATTCAGAGAAGGGAGATTACCTCTGGTGGATGCAGGAAAAACTTCACAGGGGAAGGTCGTATTTCCACTGGGTCTTGCCTGCAGGGTAGGATCTGAAGATGTGAGCAAGGGGCAGAAATAACTGGATGGATGGATGGAGGTCCACTGTGAGGGAGCACAGACCACAAGGGAGCTTCAGACTTGCTTGGGAAACATCATTTTTAAGAGAGAAAGAAAGATCTACTTTTTAAACATTTATTTATTTTTGAGACAGAGAAAGAGAGAGAAAGTGCAAGTGGGGCAAGGGCAGAGAGAGAGAGAGGGAGAGAGAAAGAATCCCAAACACACTCCTTGCCATCAGCACGGAGCCCAGTGGGCTCGAGCCTGCCAACTGTGAGATCATGACCTGAGCTGAAGCCCAGAGTTAGATGCTTAACCTGCTGAGCCACCCAGGTGCCCCAAAACATCTCTTTCTTTTTTTTTTTTAATGTTTATTTTTGAGAGAGAGAGAGAGAGAGAGAGAGAGAGAGAGAGAGAATGCAAGTGGGAGAGGGGGAGAGGGGCAGAGAGAGAGGGAGACACAGAATCCGAAGCAGGCTCCAGGCTGTCAGCACAGAGCCCAACGCGGGGCTCAAACCCATGAACAGTGATATCATGACCTGAGCAGAAGTCGGACACTTAAGCAACTGAGCCATCCCGGTACCTTTCTTATCGAGGATGCATAAAACGATAAGGTCTGCCTGGAACAACTAATAAATGGGACAAGATATGATAAAACAATGGTTCTCAAGATTCCAAACACTGGGCAGTGAAGAACAGTCCTTGAGAGATGGCAGACCAGTGAGGTGGTCCCACATGAGTGCTTGGAGGGTTTCCAGGCTGAAGTGCAGAGAGAGGTTCACAGGCTGAGCCTGAGAAGATGCAGCTGTGAGTTCAGCCAAAAGGGATAGAATTCTCAGGGGAGAGTACTGGAAAGATAAAGCTGCACAGAAGAACTCTGGACCTCTGTAGACATTCAGTCTGGTCCACAGGAGAGTCCCAACTTGCACAAAATATAAGGAACTGACATGGCTGGGAAGGAACCAGCCTAACAGATCAGAGGGACAAATCCTAGGTGCTCATGTTTGGGCAGAGAATACTATTTATGACAGTCTCATAAATCATAGGATTTAGGGCAGCATAGTGGACCCAGGGGATCACGTCTGCATCATGGAACAAAATTAACTTTAGACCACACGTCAGCCTGGTTTTGCCAAAACGTAGCTCTAATATCCGGGAGAATCACAGTGCTTCCAGGAACCTTACCTGTATCCCAGAATAAAGCTCAAGAGTATGTACAGAAATCCATAAGTATTCAGCACCCAACAAGGTAAAGCCCGTGTTGTGTGCTCTGTACCACCAGATGCCTCTCTTCCTTCTCTGTTCTCCCTCCATCCCCAAATGGCTCTAGGGTGATATAAATGGCTTCCTTTTAGACATGGCGGCACAGACCATCTCCGAGGTAGACACGCTTCCTGGTTCATGAAATGGACCAACGGTATCTTCAGCAGTTCTTGGCTTCTGCCGCCCTGCAGAATTTTGTAAGTTGGCCTGCAGAGGTGGTGTGCTCTGAGGATACTCTGGAACACGAGCATTTAATGTAGTGATTTATTGATACCGGGACCGGAGGATGTTCCAGGAGAGCCTTCTCATTTCTTTTATTATTCCAGCATTACGGGCATGCAGACCGTCTGTCTTCACCAGGAACGCTTAATAGAGAAGCCGGAACAATTATGAAGGAATGAAGATCTTGTAAAACATCTCTCAGTAAAGCGCAGGAGGGGCGGCCCTTGCAAACTGGAAGGAATCTGAAGCCGTAAAGCTTGCAGATGTGCGCTCTTCAATCCTAAGGACGCTACTAAGCTAATTTACATACTTGTTGGCAATTCATTTTGAAAATATTGTGGGAGAGAGAGCAGTTTGAGGTATTTTTAAGAGGAATGGTTCTTGGCAGGGAGGTGCTAATAAATTGAACTGTATTGACTAGGGAGACTCATGAACAGGTGCAGAAATAAAAAAATAAAAAAGGGAGAAAAGTAAGAAGGGTCGTGAGGGGGCAGGTGACTGGGCAGTCCAGCCTGGCTTTGAGTCCTGGCACAGCCACTTATCACCTTTGTGAACTTGGCCAACTGATTGAATCTTGCTGAGCCTCAGTCTCCTCATCTGTAAAATGAAGACATATTTGTTCATCTCAGACTACTGACGCAGGGATACAGCAAGCTCTTCCAAATAAAGCACTTAGCCTGTGTAACAAACGTTATCTAATAAAGATTTTTTAAAGCTTAATGTTTCTATTTTGAGCGGGGAGGGAGAGGGGCAGAGAGAGAGAATCTTAAGCAGGCTCCACACTGTCAACACAGAGCCCAACATGGGGCTCGATCCTACAAACCATGTGAAATCATGACCTGAGCCAAAACCAAGAGCTGGCCAGTTAACTGACTGAGCCACCCAGGCATCCCTCTAATAACAATTATTAAAGGAGAAATCCTACAAGCCCATGTCAGTTGTATTTTGGGATACAATAATAATAATAATTTTAAAAATGAAGGGCTTCACATTGTGTCTCGTCATTTTAGACATGCTCTATTAGAATTCTCTTGGAGCCTAGCTTTGTCGCAAGCACTGTTATGCGGGGGACCAGCCCACGCACCACAGTCGAAAGGTCCCGAGTAGGGGGTTGGTGTCGGCGAAAATATCTCTAAGAAAGAAGACGGACAAGACAGACGAGACAGACAACGGGCATGGTGGTAAAGCCACACTTTACTTAGATGGCCAGGGTCTTATATACCATAGGTGATTACATCATTTCTTTAATGGTTACATAGTTCAAGATTTTTTAAGTAAAGACATGCTCTGGAAAAGGTCATTTTTATCAGGACAGTAGTAAATAAAAGGAAACAATCAAATCATTACAAGGGAGGGATCCCCCAATAATAGTCTGGCTACAAGCGGAAGATGAACCTGAAGAATTCTATGAGGAGAGATTTACATTCCTTAAGTCCCTTCATCAGTGATGAATGGGCAGGACGCTTATCCTTTAATATGCAAATTTTATGGCAGAGGTTCGGGTTAACTCCCTACACCAAACAAAGAGCTAGAAAGCATAGCAAAAGGAGGGCCAGGTTAACTCCCTACACCAAACAAAGATCTAGAAAGCAAAGCAAGGGGAGGGCTGGAGCCACTGACTGAACCAATATTGTTTGAAGGTTATTTTTGCCTACTGGGCCCCAACACCGTTATAAATATTTTTTAACATTTATTTATTTTTTGAGAGACAGAGTGAAGCGGGGGAGAGGCAGAGAGAGAAGGAGACACAATCTGAAGGAGGATCCAGGCTCCCAGCTGTCAGCATGAGCCCTACTCAGGGCTCAAACCCATGAACTGCGAGATCATGACCTGAGCCGAAGTCAGATGCTTAACCAACTGAGTCACCCAGGTTCCTCATAGGGGCAGTTATAAACAAGCCAGAAGGGGTAAACCTGGCAAAAATACCTTTCTTAAATCTTTGTTGCTTTGCTTTGAAAATTTCATCTTCACGGGCATCCTGCTGTGGGGTAGAGCAGGTGTATGGCCCATGTTGATAGCCTAGTAGGGGTCCAGAGCCTCTGGGGTGCGCTTCTGCCTTGTCACTCAAGAGATAGAAACACTGGCACTGAGCAAGATGGTGTGTCATCACAGACGCCACATTGATCTTCCAGTGGTGAGTCCAACTCAGGTAAGAACAATAGGGAAGTGACAACATGACATTTCTACAAACAAATGAGTCTGTGACGCTGCTCTCACAAAGAGCCAGAGTCTACACTCTGGGGAGAGAGAACTGAACAAAGAAACAGGCCAGAGAGTTTTGAATGTCCTGTGGCCTGGAAAGAGGCCAGTTAGATTCATTTGGGGGGCACCTGGGTGGCTCAGTCAGTTGAGTATCTGACTTTGGCTCAGGTTTTGATCTTATGGTTGGTGAGTTTGAGCCTCGTGTAGGGCTCTGTGCTGACAGCTCAGAGCCTGGAGCCTGCTTTGGATTCTGTGTCTCCCTCTCTCTCTCGAAAACAAATAAAGAAACATTTTAAAAAAGATTCAGATCTCAATATGATATTTGGAAGTCAGTGTAAAAACTTTTAAAAACCAGGTCAACTAATTACTTCTGTTCCTGGTTGTATTTTTTGTTTATTATGAAATGACAAATCTGGAAATTGAGGGAAAGGGATCCTTTTACCTTTTCAGATCTGTAATTAAGAAAAATTCCAGGGTGCTCACCTTGGAATGGAATCATGAGTGCCTATTTTGGACTTTGCTTCCAAAACTTTACCTTGGTTGGAAGAGAATTGTGGGAGAGCAATGCAACTATTTGCAAAATTAGGAAGTTTGGCTTGTGAGGGCCCAAGAGGATGATAAGGTTATCATTGCTAACGAATGGCTTACGGCTTCTGGAGCTGAAGGAGAAACATGATGTATGGTGCCAGGCGCCGATGAGGGGAAGAATTCAGGAGGGAGGCAGATTAGCAGACCTGAGTCTCAGGACGTGAATCAGAGTAAAATGGGGACTTCAGGACTTAGGTGGAAATAGGACAGGTTTGGCCACATAGGGTTTGTCAAATATTTAGTGATGGCTTTGTCAGAGAGGAGCAGGCAGGATAGTACGTCAAGCGGTGGGTAAGACTCCCTAGAGATGAGAGATGAACGGTTGGTCAGAGAGGTTTTGGGAGAGCAGCACCAGAGGGCAAAGGAGGAGCCAGGGAAATAAATGGCTGCTCTCAACCTGGAAGCTATTCATTCTCTGAGCCCGCGGTACCCCTTCCTGTTGGTCATGGAGGCCTCTGGGCCCATGGCTGTGAAATCTGGCCAGGGATGAGCAACAAGCCTTGGAAGAGCTTCACCCCTTATTAGGACAGAGGATCGAGCCTCATGGCTGCCATCAATGCGAATCCTGGAATTTGTGAATGGTTTCTCCTTGGAGCCTAGGTTAAGTCTTAGGGTTCAAGGCTCACTTTCATGTACCTGCGTCTAGCTAGAAACCAGCTGGCCATTATTTAGGTTTGGGTTTTGGTGTTTGCATGGAGGAGTGGGAAGTTTATCTATTTGTTTCGAGTTATGACTTCTAATTTGCTTATTATTATTTAGGACATCACCATTTTTGGTTCACAGATGTCCCTCCTTATTTTTTCCTATGGTTGTTATTGATTTTTCTTAAAAAAAAGTCATCTTTTTCTTTTTTGTAATTTCTAGGGATTTTAGAGATGAGGTAGGGGCTGTCTTGATCCGATCTGACTTTAGCTACTTGAAATTGTTTTTATTTGTAAATAAGAAATATACACAGAATTTCAGTACACCCTTTACCCAGATTCACCTCTAGTCAACAGTTTGATCTATTTGGCTTGTCATTTGCCCTCTGAATGTATGTGTGCGTGTGTACATATGTAATGTATGTATCTATCTATCTATCAATCAATCATCTATCTATCTATCTATCTAATTTTGAAACCAGTTGAAAGCTGCATAGAGTATAACTGTTTGAGCTTAAATACTTCAGTGTAGATTTCCCAAGAATAAGGCTATTTTCTTACATATTCATTAGTATAAGGATCAACCTCTTTCACATTAGCAGTGAAACTACTCTACCTTCTTATGACCCCGATTTTGCCAGTTTACTTTGTAAGGTTTTTTATAGCATTTCTGTGCATATGCATGCACTTTCCCCCTGCACTATGGGATCCAGTTTAGGATGAAGAAAAGTGTCTAACAGTCATGTCTTTTTAGTACCCACAATCTGGAACAATCTTCAGTCTTTCCTTTTCTTCTATGACATTGAAAGTTTTAAGAATGCGGTCCTCTTTCAAAGCAGAACGTTCCTCATTTAGGATGTGTATATGTTTTGTCTTGATCAGTTTTAGGTTACAAAAGTGGGGTGCCCTGGGTGGCTCAGCTGGTTAAGCGTTCGACCTCAGCTTGGGTCATGATCTCACGGTTGGTGGGTTTGAGGCTTGCACCGGGCTCTGTGCTGACAACTCGGAGCCTAGAACCTGTTTTGGTGCCTCCCTCTCTCTTTCTGCTCCTCTTCCACTTGTGCTCTGTCTCTCTCTGAAATAATAAATAAACTTTATATAAAAAAAAATACTACGAAGTGATATTGTGTCCTTCTCAGGGTGCGTCATGCCGAGACACACAGTTTCCATTACTTCTCACTTACAATGATTTTGACCAGTGTGGCCTGATTTCTCCACTGTCTAGGTACTATTATTTTCTCCATGGCTACTAATAAGCAATCTTTGGTGAGGCATTTTCAGACCATGCAGGTACCCTGTTCCTCATCAAAGTTTACCCCCATATATACTCACTAGAAATGGCTAAAATTTTAAAAAAAGTGACAGTACCAAGGCTACAGAGCAACTGTAATTCTCCTGAATTACTGTGGGAATGTAGGATGGTGCAACCACTTTGCAAAATATCACATGCCCTTTCCATGTGACCTTGAACTTTGCTCTCAGTTATTTATCCTAGAGAAATGAAGACCTGTGTCCATACAAAGGCTTGTGCAGAAACACAAACACGGCAGCTTTGCTCATCATTGGCCCAAACTGGAAACAACTGAAATGTCCACCAATACGTGACCATAGGTGCAAATTGTGACATATTCGTACCACAGAATACAACTCAGCAATGAAAAGGAACAACATTCTGAGACATGCAACAGAATGTATAAATCTCAAGAACAGTACGCTCCATGAAAGAAGCCAGAGACCAAAGGATACGTGCTGTGTGGTGCCATTGATGTGAAATTCTAGAAAAGGGAAGACTAATGTATGTTGAGAGAAAATATATTCCTGGTTGCCTGAGGCTGGGAGTGTGAGGTGTTGACTGCAAAGGGGCACTTGGGAATTTTTAAGGCGATGGAAAAGATTTTTATCTTGATTTTAGTGGTGGCAGCCTAGGTGTAGAAATCTGTCACAACTCTTCAAACTTCACAAATAGTGGGGTGCATTTTAATATGTGGCAATTTTGCCTCTATAAACTTGGCAGTTTCCCTCCTAGACTTAGCACCCATTTGTGATTCAACCCTGAACCTGTCTTGTTAGGGTTAGAGATGATGATTTGCTGGGGATTCTGGGTGGCTCAGTCAGCTAAGCGTCCAGCTCTTAATTTCCCCTCTGGCCATGATCTCATGGTTTGGTTATTGAGTCCATGCCCTAAATTGGTCTCTACACTCACAGCAGAGAACCCGCTTGGGATTCTCTCTCTCCCTCTCTCTCTGCCCCTCTCCTGCTCTCTCACACATGTATTCTTTCACTCATAAATCAATAAACATGAATAAAACCCCCAAGAAAATGATTCGTTACCTCCAACATTCTCTCCATGTTTGCCACTTGGTACTTGGCATTCTCCTGTAAGCAAGTGTCCACCCTCGTGCCCGTATCATTCTTGCCTTGTTTGTTGTCATTTTTAACTGAATCCTATTTCCCCATGAAAGGCTTATAATTTATTAATGCTTTTAATTATTTTTGGCACTTAAATTGTCGTGTGTTTGTCTCAAGGTAGCCCCTACAGGCTGATGCCTGTGTCCTTAAGAAATGCCCCATCCTTTGTGTTTGAGGACTTTTCTCCTTTCTAGTGTAAGATGAATTTCCAGACTCATCTTGTACCTTCTCTCCCACAGACCGGGAATAGCTATTTTCTAAGCTGTCTTATTTTCTCTTAGTGAGGAATGGTAATAGAAACCAGGATGTGGCTGCTAGATGTGCTCAGTGTTCCCGGACCACCTGTGCTTCTAGCCCTTCCTGAGCTATTAAGTTTGTTTTCCTTCCTTCCTTCCCTCATCTTTCCTTCCTTCCTTCCTTCCTTCCTTCCTTCCTTCCTTCCTTCCTTCCTTCCTCCCTCCCTCCCTCCCTCCCTCCCTCCTTCCCTCCCTCTCTCCCTCCCTCCATTCCTCCTTTCCTTATTTCCTTTTCTGTTTCCTTCCTTCCACTCTTGCTTTCTTACAGGGTCCATGTCCAGCATGGAGCCCAATGTGGGGCTTCAGCTGACAACCCTGAGATCAAGACCTGAGCTGAGATCAAGATTCAGATGTATAACCAACTGAGCCACCCAGGTGCCCCCAGTTTGTTTTCTATTAGAGTTCTTTTTGAAAGGAGTGAAACAGAATAGAGATTAATTGTGCTAGAACTCTCTGCAAAGAAGGTGAAGAAGAAGAGTAAGTCCAAAAGGGGAGAAAATAATTCTTTAAAAACCTTTTTCTAGAAATCATCTAAAATCTAAACCTAAAGCCATATCACTTAATATTTTTGTGCTCTAGACTTTGCTTTAGCCCCTTTTCCTAATAGCCATCACTGTTATTCTTCATTTACTTTGTGTATTTTCATGTTTTAATATTTATTTATTTTTGAGAGAGACACAACACAAGTGGGAGAAGAGCAGAGAAAGAGGGAGACACAGAATCTGAAGCAGGCTCCAGGCTCTGAGCTGTCAGCACAGAGCCTGACATGGGGCTCGAACCCATGAACCATGAGATCATGACCTGAGCTGAAGTCAGACGCTTAAGGAACTGAGCCACCCACACGCCCCTTGTGTATGTGTAGTTTAGGAAGGAGATGCAACGTGATCAGAAAATGGAGGTGAGATCTAGGACAGCAGGTTTTGGATTTCTGCTTCCAAAAAAGGTAGGGCAAGGGGAGAATCTGAATAACTATTTATAATTTCACAAGCTTCTCCATACAGTTAGCAAGGCAGCCCAACCCAGGGTATATGAATGTTAAGAGGTGGTTCCTAGATTTTCTTCTTGTTACTGAAAATATCCACCAACGAGTCTCATCTACAGTACCACTGCTGCGTAATCAGAAGTCGAGGGAACTGTAGCATGGCCAGGAGGTCCTCTTAGAACTCAATAATGAGGCACAGATGACCTTTCCTCACATCATAGTGTATTTGTCACCCTGTAGATGCAAGAGAATGGTTGGCTTCCATAATGGGAAATAGATGACACCCTGACACTTGAGTCATTTAATACTGAACTAAGAGAACCCAGGAGAACACACCCAGGAAACGTCGACCGGAGATGGGGGGGGGGGGCTTCTCCAGCTGTAATTGGTATTATTGAATAAGAAGAAGACAGGGATGCCCATTAAGTGATTGGAATGGCTGTCTCAGCTCATGTTTCCTGTAGCGAAATCAAATTTACAGAATGGAAATTCCATTATAGTGTTTTCTTTGACTCATCCAACAGACACAGAGCACATTATAATGGGAACTCGTCATAGTAATGCTAAGTGTTTTCTCTCTTTCTCATTTGACTTCTATTCTTATTTCTCATTTTGCCGACAGTGGACTTTATTGGTTTTGTAAAAAGGATATAAACTTTATAAGAAATTTGAGTCGTAAAGAAAAGGAAAATAGAATCGCTTAAAGCCCCATTCAGAAAGAATGTTCTTAATATTCGGGGAACCCTATTCCACAGGGGTTTAATTCATATATTCAGACAGGATAGATGGGAATCATCTGGAAAACTGAGATCATATGATAAGTACTAATTTAAATAAAATATATCAAACTTCCCTTAACTTTCACTGGGTTCTGTAAAAGAGAGACTAATGTTAAATGAAGGAATTGCTGAAATCCAGTAAATATTTTTTTCACTCTATGGGATTCGGAAAAATGAAGATGTACATGTGTGTATGTATCTGTATACACTTGGCACATGTGATGTTGTGTTTGCACGTGTGTCTATGAGTGTATGCCTGTGCATGTGTACACATGTGTACAAGTTGTGTGTGTGTGTGTGTGTTTGTGTGCAAGTATGTGCATGTGTATATTTGTAAAAATGAATGCTTGGAACTGGAATCCCTAATTCTTACATATGTTGAACATTCTGACCTACTAGGTGGCTCCGTTGGTTGGGTGTCTGACTCTTGATTTCTGCTCAGGCCGTGATCTCATGGTTGTGAGACTGAGCCCTGAGCTGTGCTCCATCCTGAGCATGGAGCCTGCCTGGGATTCTCTTTCTCCTTCTCTGCCTTGCTCTCTCTCTCTCTGTCTCTCAAAATAAATAAATAAAACTTAAAAAAGAAGAAAAGAAAATGCCTTTCTTTCTGGAAGTCTGGAGTTAAACTTTCTTTCCCTGGGAGATTGATGGACATCACTAACAATAATCTGATTGTTTTTTCACTTTATAGATCTGCTTCATAGGTGTAAATGCCTATACAATTTTTTTTATGTACTTGAAGCCCAGAAACTACTTTGGTACATTTCAGTGTCAATCATTCCCCGTTTTGCACAGCCCTTGGTATAGACTTTTGAGCTGCACATTCAAACATTTCTTGATTTCAGGAGAAATACTAACGTACATTTGATAGGTCACTGTTGATTTTGGTAGATTGTCGTATTTCAGGAGTTTCCTCCTATTCCTGTCTGACCTGAGTTTTTATCCGAAATGACAATTGGATTTTATAAATTTTCTTTCCTTGAGTTTGCTGATATAATGGATTGCTCTGGTTTCTTACATGTGTTTGCATTCCTCCAATAAAATACTTGTTGGTCATGATGTCTTATTATTTCAATATACTGCTGTATTTAATGAGATGATATTTTATTTTGAATTTTTGTATCTGCATTCACGAGTGGAGCTTACATACTTTAATTAATATTGGTGTTAAGGTATTATTAACTTTACAAATAACACTCTTTTTGTGCTGTTGTATTAATTAGGTTCACTATTATAGGACTAGGAACTGTTTTATCAAGTTTTATTTTAACCTGCTCACTAATCCCACCCATAAGAATACTTGAGGCAAGCATCTTTCTTACATGGCAGATCTTAAAAGTTGCTTTTCAGGGGGCACTCAGTTGGTTAAGCATCCGACTCTTGATCTCAGCTCAGGTCTTGATCTCCGTGACAGGAACTCAAGCCTTGCATTGGGCTCCACCCTGGGAATGAAGCAACTTTAAAAAAACTTATTTTTAGTACCTACTATTTATTTTTCTAGAAAATCATCCAAGACCTTAGGCTCTTCAGAAATGTTGATGTAGAATTGCGGATGATATTCTTTTGTACATCTTCTGATCTCTTCTATACTTTATATCATTCTTTTTTGTAGCTAATAATGTTAATTTTGTGTTCTCCTGAATTGATTTAAATCACTACCTGTTTCCGTTCGTGGAACGTGTCGCTCTTAATCTCAGGGTCGAGGGTTCGAGCCACATGTTGAAGGTAGAGGTTACTTTAAAAAAAAATCTTTAATTCACTTTCTCTTTAGAGCTTTCGTTTTGTTTGTTTATCCTTTCTACTGTTTGTATTTTCTCTTTTCTTTTTTTAATTTTTTGAATGTTTTTATTTATTTTTGAGAGATAGAGAGAGACAGCACGAGCAGGGGAGGGACAGAGAGAGAGAGGCAGACACAGAATCTGAAGCAGGCTCCAGGCTCTGGGCTAGCTGTTAGCACAGAGCCCGACACGGGGTTCGAGATCATGACCTGAGCCGAAGCCGGATGCTTAACCCACTGAGCCACCTAGGCCCCTATTTTCTCTTTTCTTAAATTAGCTTTTAAAAATGTTATTAATCTCTTCCTACCTTTGTGTACTTTCTTTTTCCTTATATATATTTCCAATTTGTTATTTTGCATGCTGAAATTATAGCTATTCTTTCTTTTATTTTTTCTCATCTATCCTAGCCTCTGGCCTGAGTAATGAACACAAATTATGCTTATGTTGGATCTAGTTTATGTGTGGCTTTCCTTTGTAATGCATTTTATTTTTTTGCCTCCTTTATTTCTCAAATTCTACCTGCTTACTTTTCATCCATTCACACTAAGTCATAATTTCTTCTTTCAACTATGGAATCTCTAATTTGAGCTCTTTTTTAAAGAAAGTTTATTTATTTTGAAAGTAGGAGTGGGGGAGGAGCAGAGAGAGAGACACACACACACACACAGAGTGAGGGCGAGAGCGAGAGAGAGAATCCCAAACAGATTTCATGCCAACTGTGGAGCCTGATGTGGGGCTTAATCTCCCAAATTGTGAGATCATGACCTCAGCCAAAATCAAGAGTTGGACGCTCGACTGACTGAGCCGCCCAGGCGCCCCTGACCTCTTTCTAAGTAGTCAGTAAGCTTTCTGAGATTTCTATGAGGCTGTGAATGACTTACTCTGGACTCATTTTGGGTTTCTTTTTGACAGTTTTTCTTTTAAATGTGTTCTCTACTTGCCTGTTGCTTGTATTTTATTCCACATTTCCCCTCCCCTCCTTTTTTTCAGATAAAAAAATTAAGGAGAATGCAAGTGGGGAGAGAGGCAGAGGGAGAGAGAAAATCCTAAGCAGGCTCCATGCCCATTGTGGAGCCTGACATCGAACTTGGTCCCATGACCCTGGCATTATGACCTTAGCGGAAATCAAGAGTCAGATAGATGCTCAACAGACTGAGCCACCCAGGCGCCCCACTGGTTCTTAAATGCACATGTCCAGGTTGGTTCTTTTGTGATGGTTACTCATCTCTGAGTTTGTACAGGGTGTGGGGAGGGAGTGGGTTGGGCTACAAGAGGAAGAAAAATGGTCTGGACAGTCCTAGATGTCCACCGTGGTTTTCTGTCTTAAAATGTCTCCCCTTAAATGTGTTACTTCTATTTTTATTTTCATGAGTCCTTTAGGTGAGAGTCTTTCGGTACTGTGACTTGTCAGCTCCTGACTCCTGCCTTGTCTTCACGCAGCCTCCGTCTGGCAACGTGGTTCCTTCCTGAGCCCCACCTCCCCTGCTAGGTGTCTGTAGGAGCTCTTGTGGTTCCTCCACGGTATTGGGTATGTCCCATGTCACATGATCAGTAGCAATATGTGTGTTGGCTATAAACTTCTGAGGAAATCTGTATTGTAGGGGCCAAGGGCAGGCCACCCCAAGATGGGCCACTTTGGCATGGAACTTTACTCTGCGGTAAAAGCAATCAAAACCCAGCACATTCAGGAGAAGCTCCTTACCTCCCCCTCAACTTCCTGCTTGTACCAGGAAGAGAGCTAGTAACAGAGACTCCCCTTCACTGAAGCAAATTATCTATATAACAAGGGAGCCCCTTTGTTTTCTAAACATCTTCCCTTACCTTCCTGTTACTGGTCTTTCTCCTGTTTGTATCCTTGGACCCCAACCCCTCTCCTTAGTTCATGGAAGCATCATATTGCCTCATTGTTCTTGGAACTTCTATGTCTGTGTAGATTCCCTGTACATGTGCTATTGTTATGCCCAGATTTGTAATATTGTCCCAAAAACCAGAAACCGCCAGGGAGACCAAGTCACGCATGCAAAAGCAAAAGGTTTTATTATTATGGGCTTATAAGCTCGGGCTCACAGACTTCACCAACGCAGAGGATCCATGTGGAGAGCCTCAAACATGGCGGGGTAGGGCTTTTATGAGTTTTGGGAAGGGGGAGTTACAGGAAATCGCAACACAGGAACAGGGATCCAATCCCTATCCCCTATCAATACTGGCAGTAACTTTAACCATACATCGATACTTTTAGTGGGAGCCAATCACAGCATTTAGAGTATTGACCAATCACAGAGTGGGCTCAGGACCCTCATGTAGGGCATGACTAGTCTTAAGCAATAGGTGATTATCTTATAGCCTCCATCTTTAGGCCCGCCCTTAGAAATGTTAAAGATGTTAGCTGACCTTTCCTGATTGGGTGTTACGAGGGTGGTCCCTCCTTCCTTGGGCAACGTGTGCCCTTCTATTGTCTAATGATTCTGAGAAGCCGAATTCAGACCTGCGTCCTTACACTATTAAATTTTATTTTCTTTAGTTAATCGGTCTCATGTCAATTTGATTCATGGTCCAGCTGGAGGGACCTTAAAGAGCAGAGGAAATTCTTCCTCCCAAAACAGTATGTTCCTTGAAACATGGCTTGGATATTCTGCACATTCCCTTGTCTTAGTCCAGACTTCATGGGATTTGGCTGGAGGGCCTCTGAGTTTGTAGTTAGTGGTTCTGTGTTCGATCCCACTGAACCTTTCGGAGAGCACAGGATAAAGCAGCTGCGTGGGTGTTCACGTCTGCCAGAGAGAGAGGCAGCAGGAGAGAACTCAGTCCTTGAGTTACTGAGAAATCTGTATTCGCTTTAGAGCAGAGAGGAGAGGCAGACCATTTATACTGGGGGGAAATGACTTATTGGGATTGATTTTGTTATTCTTTGAAGTCTCAGAGTGCTATGGACCAATTTATAATGATATTTTGGCAGTTAAGATGCTTCATATGATCAAGGTTGTGTTTATTTATCTCTGGCATCAGCCTCCTTGCTTCTGTTGGTGGAGATTTAGTGGGTGACTTGTGTGCTCTGTTTCGACAGTAATAACCCAAAGTCCACATCTGTTTCCAGAGGTAAACAAGTTGAATTCTTCAACTGGGTGGCCTCAAGTAGCGGCCCAACAGCCACCAGAGTGAATGCGTATCTAATTCCTGAGATCAGGTGGGAGAGGGGTGTGCTATTGTTTCTCAGGTTCAAATGCACCTGTCTATACCCTGCTTTGTAATGCTGGGGCTGGGGTGCTGCCAAACATCTTTATCTTTTGGATGCTGGCTTTCCATCAGGCCTGCCTCTAGGAGGCGCTAGAGAGCAACCAGAAGGCTGGTGGAGGGAGAAGGGGTACTTTGCCCAGTTTGCTCCTTGTGCCTGTCAGCAATGACTCTTCGTCTTGGCAGTGCACTTGGTTCAAGTCTCCAGCTTTCCAAGAACCAGCTCATCATGCCTCTTTGGGGATAGTAGCCCCAACCAGGCAGCACCCCTCTTCAGGGGTCTGCGTTCGAAGAAGTAAAGTTGGCCTTGTGCGTGACGCATGACATAAATATCGTAAGCAAAGTTTATCATTGGAGGTCAATGCTTTATTGACCTTAAGCAGTCATGAGTAGGGAGCTCTAGGAAGACTTAAATCAATAAATAATAAGGGGAAGAGGGTGGTTGGATTCTGATACTGGAATTCTTTGGATCTTCAGATGGTTGGGGTACAAAACACAACAAATAAAAGCTTCATATATATGTACTTATATATATAAAACATATTAATACACACACATATATTTCTTTTTTTTTTGCTTATAGCTGCTAACAGTTGCATTGCTACATCTGGGGTGATATTGGAATATACTATAAAACAAATGCATGAGTGTAGCATGTGCAGTAAGGGGAAGAGAAGGATCTAGGTTCAGAAGCAAAATCTTCACACAAACTAAAAATATGAAAAGTATCACTAATTGCACATGCTGCACCCCCTCCCCATGTATGAAATACTTGACTAAGACACCCTGGTCCTGGATCAGGGAAACACACCCTTTCCGGAGTGTCTGGGTAGCAAAGCCACCATTTTGTGGTGGGACCGTGGCCACCTTGTAACCCACATCGTGATCCCAATGAGATAGAAGGTGAAGCACACTGAAGCCCGAGGGCCTTATGGGCGTGGAAGTTTGATATTGTTACTTGCAAAAGACACACTTTAAGCGTTTTTATTCACGGCGAAATTTATCAGATGGTAGTTTAAGGTTCTCACTTAATTGGTGCACTCTTTCCTTCTGCATCTAGGCTGCTGTTGTATGGAAGTGTTGGAACTTGGAAATTCTTCTCTTGTACATAAACAGAAACACATCTGCTTATTTTTTTTAAAAGTTTATTTTGAGAGAGAGAGAGAGAGAACCAGTGGGGAAGGGATCGGGAGAGGGGACAGAGGATCCAAAGCTGACTCTGAACTGACAACAGAGAGCCTGATATGGGGGTTTGAACCCACTAACCCTGAGATTATGAGCCAAAGTTGGATGCTTAACCAACTGAACCACCCAGGTGCCCTACCTCTTTGTTTATTTAGTGAGCAGTTGATGACTGTCCCAATGACCTTCCTCTGTGGTCATTCATTGTTAATAATTTAGCTTTCCTAGAGGGTACCATATTTACAGGGTCCTTTGGAACAATTTTGGTTTTATTTCTTTGTACTATCAACTTGGTGGAAGTGATTTATAAAATGTTTGCTTTTATGAAAAACATCCAAATTCAGTCTACACTGATATGGAAATGAGACCAGTCTGTGTTAGTTTCCTGGATGAATTGGAAGAGTCCAGACTGACTGCCTTTCTCTGGCAAACTAGGTTATTTGTGTGGCTTTATCAATGATGTCAGTATATTGGCTGATTGTACATCCTGCTCCATTTCAGAACTTGGGGGTTCATTCTTCTCTGTCTCTATATTGACACCTCTAAATAGCTCAGGCTATGTGATTACATTTGAATTTTCTGGAGGATATAGTTTGAGTAATGCCTCCTTGTGGACAATGTCTTGCTTATACAAATTTATTCCCTAATGTATGCAGCAAATCTGGTCAGTGGTAGTCATGTGTCAGGAACTATGTGGGCAGCAGTCAACACACACACAGATCAGATCTCTGTGCTCATGGAGCTAATGTTCTAGTGGAAAGTAGGGAAAAGCATACTGGAAAGATTAAAGATCGGGGCACCTGGGTGGTTCAGTTGGATGAGTACTGACTTCAGCTCAGGTCATGATCCCATGGTTCATGGTTTCAAGCCCCGTGTTGGGCTTTGTGCTGACAGCTTGGAGCCTGGAGCTTGCTTCAGAATCTGTGTCTCCCTCTCTTTCTGCCCCTTCCCCGCTCATACTTTGTCTCTCTCTCTTTCAAAAATAAAAACACCAAAAAGATTAATGATAATAGTAGTAAGTGCTTGGGAGGAAAGGAAATATGGCCTTGGAATAGTAACTATGTGGTGATATGATGGTCTCTCTGAAGCAGTGCTGGTGGAGCAAAGGCCTGAGAACAGGAGGACTCAGTCATGCTGAACAACCTGAAGGAAGATCATTCTACTGCAGACTGAAGAAGGAGCAAATACTAGGACAGGGCAAGAAAGAGCTTGGGACGCTTGAGTAACAGGAGTTAGGGAGATAGAGCATGGGAAGCAAGGAGGAACATGGGAAATAATAACCATCATACAGGAACTTCTAGAAATTTAGATTTTATTCCCAGGGCAGTAAGACACCGATAAAAGAGTTTAAGCTGTTGAAGGGCAAAATCTGACACATGGCAGCATTTATGTTCCTAATCAAAGCAGAAGGGTAGCAAGTGGATGTTTATCCATGTTTTCATAATTGAGGAGCATAACTCTCAAGTTTCTGTTCCCTAAAAAGTACTTAAGATTATTATTATTTCATGTAAAGTCTAAAACCAGGTGGGGAGCTGGGTGACTCAATCGGTTAAGTGTCTGAGTCTTGATTTCTGCTCAGATCAGGATCCCAGGGTTGTGGGATCAAGCTCCGTGTTGGGCTGAGCATGGAGCCTGCTTAAGATCTCCCTCTCTCTCTCTTTCTCTCTCCCTTTCTCTCTTTTTTTCTCTCCCCACCCCTCCCTCCCTCTGCCTCTGTTTCTCTCCTGCTCATGCTCTCTCTCCCTCCCTAAAAAAAAAAAGTCTAAATCTAGATTGGATGAGATCCTGAAAAACCAAGGATTGTGGGTAATGCGTGAACTTTTTTTCCATTGCCTATCTTCTGTCTTTTATAAAGTGGAAACATCCATTATAGAGCAGGCATTGCTTATGCTTAATAATCTGGTGAGGACCTCAAGGAAGCCTTGGAAGGCTCTGGAATAACCTGTTTACCTGTGGGTTGAGGGCTGAGGGAGGGTGGGAAATGGCAGATGTATCCTCATGTTCACAGCTGCTCCATGCTAAGAGCGTACCCTTGGTGTAAGTGTAAAAGTTTGAATCAGGAAGTTATGTCAATACCCCCTTGCCTTTTACTTCCTTCTTCCACTAGGGCTGTTTCAAGGCGTTTGAACCCCCTAACTGATGCTGTAGAATGTCCTTCAAGGAAGACATGGTCTAGTTGCCAGTTTCTTAGGAAATACATATACATATAAAAAAGAACCTTATTTCCTGTTTATTGTCAGCACATATATATGCCAGATGGGTATTAGGATTAGGTGGGATTGGGGAATTAGGTAGTATGGCGGAGCTGGGGACAGAACAAGGGTGACCAGCAATCTGCTGTCTACCTTTGACGTTATGGAAACATGAGGGCATTGTGGAATCTTTAGTCCTACTTGTTGACCATGGTAAGGAGAAACTCAAAAGGTCAAGTTTACTCACATGTTTAGGGGATGTGAAAGAGACAGGAGCAGCACCCTGAATCTTTTAGAACAGGGTTTCCCAGCCTTGACATCTGGGGACATATAATGCTTTGTTTGGTGGGTGAGGCTGTCCTGTGCACTGTAGGATAGTTAGCAACATCCTTGAGGAGGACCTGCTAGTAGCGTCTATTTCGTTGTGACCAACAAAAATGTCTCCAGCCACTGCTGTTTTAGGTCCTCAGCCTGATTATTCCTATGCCCACCCTTTCTCCTCCTGTTTCTTGACTCCTTAAGCCATTACTTAACGTTGGTGAACATCCAGGACCTTTTCAACTTTTTTCATCAATCGCTTCTCTTATATCCAGTAAATTTTGGAATTGTATAATGTGTCTGCACTTGCAATCATTCCAGTTGCTCTCTATTTATTTTATTTTATAGGTTCAGGGCCCTGAATTTGCTCTGATTATCAGCTAGGAGAATTTAGAGAAAAAATTGCATAGAAAGGTGTTAAGTGTTATCTCTGGTAAACATGAGGTGAGAGCGAAGAGAACGAGGTGGGGGAAGTATCTTTTTCATCTTATCAAACAGAGCTAACATTTGGTCATAAATTCCTTAGGGTGAATGGAACCAAAATTTTTATTTTTATAGACTTCACTCCTATCAGATGATAGAGAAAGCAACTTGAAAGATGAACTTCAAGGTTCTAAAATATTTTGATTTAGTCGACCTTAGCTTCCTAATTTTATAACAACAAAATTCATCCCTGAATATGTTTAGAAATTGATGGCATTCAACTGATGACCTTAAATGTGTGATATGAGGATATTCTGAAATGACAAAATGGGAAAACCTGATCCTAAAAAAATGTGATTTGGGTACTTAGTAGCTGGGTGAACTTGGACTTTCATTTTTCAGTTTAGGGATAAAAAGTTACTCTTTAGGTATGCATATACATAATACCTTCAGTTTGGATAACCATCCCTTAGAGGCTGTTAGTGGAGGTTGTATATATGATATTTCCTAACTAACAAATATGTAATAAAGATGGAGAGAAATCTACTTTCTCTGTATTTCAGGAGCAGAAACTCAAGGGTCTAGTGTCTAATTGACTTCACTGGAGTCAAACATTGGCAGTATCATAGGCAAAAATCTTATTGGATCAACTCAATAAAATCAAACTTCAGTTTTTCAATTAACTTGTTTAACTCAATTATCTTAATGTGTGTAAATTTAACTGATAAGTAATCAGGTGAAAGATTTGAAGTTTTCTAGTTCCAACCTAGATAGCCAAGTTCAAATAATGCCACCAGGTGGTTCTGACTCAGAGGAGATTTATTGCTCTTCCTGAGGTATTTTTACTTCATTCAAAGATCTAATCTTTCTTTTCTCAACAGGACTATTATGCTTGTTGATATGGAAAGTGAGATACCCTTTAGTTTCCTCAAGGCCAAGTCTTTGTGTTTTTAGTTATCTTATTGGAGAATTTGATTTTCCAATATGGTGACATGAATTTGTGAAGTCAATGAAATCAAATGGGTACGTGACCTGTTGGTGGCCTGTTAATTGTAGGCCATTAAGAAATACCCCTACCTGGCACTATATGGCCTTTGGGTATCTGAATCTTACCTCAAGCATTCTATACTCTATCTATCCTTTTCCTTCTCCACTCCCTTGGCTTCCTATTCATGGCTAGTTTTATCAATGCATTCATGGTTATTCCATTGCCTCGGGTCCTTGACAAATGCTCCAGTGTATCTCTCCTGTCACTTGACTCTCCTTCTACCACAGTCTTACCACCTCCCCCCACTTCCCTCCCTCTCCTCCCTCAACTCTGATGGTATCTTTTACCTCATGGCCTACCCTGGTGATTGAGCAAAAGGGGCAGGATTTCTCACTTACTTAGCACAGTGGCCAAGTTAATCATTCATTTTGAAATACTCATGAGTTCCTAGCATGTTTCACGCTCTGTGGGCGATTTAGTGGCTCCTCTTGGAACCTATGCATAGTGGGGAAAGCAGAAACCAAACAGGCAGGCAAATAACGTATAGAGTTACAAAGCATGTGGATGGAGGAAGACATCACTACAAAAAGAATAGCACAGATAATGGCCCTGAGGTGGGATTCAGGATGAGGACAGAGGCCAACTTAGTTGTGCTGTAATGAGCAGGGGAGGGCCAGTTATGTTCCGCTGTAGACTGTCCCCCTTACTCATTCACCTGGCTGTCAGTCAAGTAAACCCAGGGTCAACAAAGCAAAGAGATTCTGAAGGACGGACAGGTACCCTGGAAGGTGGGGGCATCTTTGGGGAGCCCTCACTATGGCTCTACCAGGGCTCTGCTTCTATGTGAGGCTTAACACAATGTTGGGCAGATGTCTTTGTTCCTCACACTCTGATTCCATTTCTCCGTGGGCTTATTCTCTCCTTTCTACCCTTCCTTCCCTCTATCCCTCCCTTCCTTCCTTCTTCAAGTGATAATACCTTAAAACTTCCCAAAATTAATAAAAGAAACCAAACTACAAATCCAGGAAGCTCAGAGAATGAGAAGCTGGATAAATAATAATAAAAAAAAATCAATGCCTAAACATATTATATTCAAGCTGCAGAAAGACAAAGAGAGAATCTTGAATGAAGTCAAAGTGGGGGAAACTTTACTTATTGTAATATTGTGATTGGCAATAAGAAATATATTGGGGACACCTGGGTGGCTCAATCAGTTGAGTCTGACTTGGGCTCAGGCCATGATCTCACAATTTGTAGGTTTGAGCCCCACAATGGGCTCTGTAGCTCAGAGCCTGGAGCCTGCTTCAGATTCTTAACAAACAAACAAACAAACAAACAAACAGCTTTATAAAAAGAAATATATTGGAATGCCCAGGTGGCTCAGTCTGTTAAGTGTCCAACTCTTTTTTAAAAATATTTATTTATTTTTGAGAGAGAGAGAGAGAGAGAGAGAGAGAGAGAGAGAGAGAGAGAGAGAGAGAGAGAGAGTGTGACCAGGGGAGGGGCAGAGAGAGAGGAAGAGAATCCAAAGTGGGCTTCAGGCTCTGAGCTGTCAGTACAGAGCCTGAAGTAGGGATGAGCCCATGGACTGTGAGATCGTGACCTGTGCAAAGCCAGTCGCTCAACTGACTGAGCCACCTACTGTCCCAAGTGTCTGACTATTGATTGTGGCTCAGATCATAATCTCATGGTGTGTGAGATCAAGCCCTGCGTTGGGCTCTGCACTGACAGTGTGGAGCCTGCTTAGGATTGTCTTTCTCCTCTCTCTGCCCCTACCCTGCATACTCTCTTTCAAAGTAAATAAATAAACTTAAAAAAAATATATATATATATTTGTTCTTCACCCCATATAGAGAGCAATAAAGGATCCTTTTGTTATGTTAATGAGGTGGTTTTGGACTCCACCTGAGGATGGGGGCTGGTTGCTGGGGAAACCAACCATGGGACTAGAGAGTTTTGGGGAGAGGAGTTGGACTGGAGGTTGAATCAGTCACCAGTGGCTGATGATTTTAACCAATCATGACAATGAATTGAGGCCTCCATAGAAACCCAAAAGGGTATGGTTTGGAGAGATTCCAGATGGTGAGCTTATAGAATTCAGGAAAGTCGTTTACTCACTAGAGACCCATTTGGTACAAGTGATATTAAAGGATATGAATCAGTAGCCACATAAAGAGATACTTGGGCAAGGTCCTGAACAAAGGAGCTTCTACCCCCTTGGAATTTAGGGCCCTTAAGGTGGCATGTGGATGTGTTTTGGTTAACCCACCAGAAGTGTAGAAGGTAGTCTAATAGATAACTGCTCAAAGTAATTACTGAAGTAATGTACTGGTTGAATCTGGGATATGGGTAAGAGAAAGAATGGAGTCCATGTTGTAAGCAGTGGGAAGGAGGACTGTGAATGCTCTCTTGTGAGGTGCCCTCCATGAAGTGTTATTTGAAAGTGGACTTTGATTAGTTGAACATGCCTACTACAAACTCTAGGGCAACCACTAACAACTTAAAAAAAAGCTACAGAAGCTGATGTGATTTAAAAATTTATTTTATCTGCTACTTATACATGAGAAATACCTTTAAATTCAAGTGCAAGCTCTTAGTAAGAGTGAATGCTTGTCGGGTAGTAGAAAGTGACGTACCTGGCTTTGGGGAATGTGGGCTCCTGTTTGGTCTCCATTTTATGTTTCAAGTATTAGGACGTAAAGAGGAGACAGAAGACTGAACATTTCTCTTCGTGTCCTCTGGCATTGAGCCCCAAATCCTTGCTGGCCGGGGTGAATGTAGCACTACTTCCAATGTAGCACAACAATGGTGTTGTCAGTTTACATGAAACAACGATATGTAAGGTTTTTGGGAATCCTAGGACTTCCCTAATTTTTATGTTATGCTCTGTTTTTTAAAAAAAGATACTTTCAGGCAATGGAAAGTTCTCAATAAATAATCACCAAGCTGTGTATCTTTTATGGTTGTTAAGCAACTGTTAGTTATTTCCTTCCATGCTCAACATGGAAGCAATATTTATGAAAGAAGTGCACTATTTCGTCTGGAAACTTTTTGCCACCTGTTACTCCCTCAGCTTAAACTATAAATATTAAGGGTCCTTGGGTCTAGCATTCTAGTTGTTGACTTTGCTGAAGTTTTGCTCCTCATTTCCTAATGTAATAGGTAATGAGCTCATGTAGGATTTAAAATATCTTGGGGCACCTGGGTGGCTCACTTGGGTAAGTGTCTGCCTATTGATTTTGGCTCAGGTCGTGATCTCACGGTTCATGAGTTTGAGTCCTGCATGGGTCTCAATGACAGCATGGAGCCTGCGTGGGATTCTCTCTGCTTCTCTCTCGCTGCCCCTCCCCTGCTCATTCTCTCTCTCTTTCTCAAAATAAATAAATAAACTTAAAAAAGTATCTTAAATATCCAAGGGTGCCTGGGTGGTTCAGTCAGGTGAGTGTCTGACGCTGGATCTGGTTTAGGTCATAATCCGAGGTTCGTGGGCTCAAGGCCTGCATTGGGCTCCATGCTCAGAATGCTGTTAAAATTCTCTCCCTGCCTCTCTTTCTCTTTGCCCCTCTCCCCTGCTCTTGTGCTCACTCTCTCTCTTTCTAAAATAAAAATATTAGGGGCTCCTGGGTGGCTCAGTCAGTTAAGTGTCTGACTTCAGCTTAGGTCATGATCTCGTGGTTCATGAGTTTGAGCCCCACTTTGGGCTCTGTGCTTACAGCTCGGAGCCTAGAGTCTGCTTCAGAATCTGTGTATCCCCCGCTCCCTGCCCCTTCCTCATTTGTACTCTGTCTCTCTCTCTCTCTCAAAAATAAATAAAACATTAAAAAATATTTTTAAGTATCTGGTGAGTTTTCAAGGATAAACCCTTCACTTATCAGAGTGAATCAGGAATAACTACACCCATTTGGTTTTGTTTGGTTTGCTTTCAACTGTTAATGGAAATAAAATCTTTCAGAAAGGCATAGTAGTCATCAAGGTATACTCCTACTTTATTAGATATATACCTTGTTTCTTCAGCATGGGGGGTGACATCACAGAGAGTGGAAATTTGCCTTTCCAACCGCTGGCAACCCATCAGCAAGATGGGGCCATTCACAAGTGAAGGGTCGAAGGAGGACACGACCAAGTAGGGAGGTCAAGGTTTTTGCATATTTAGGGAGCTCTAAAGTCAGAGCTCACAGGCCTGCAGTTCCTAAGTCTCACTTTCATGTTCCCAGGGAAGGAAATGGGGTAGAGAGGGACCCAGAGCAGGGAAGGGCTACTCTGCTGTTTCCCTCAGATGTGGGCATGCAGAGAGCTGCCCAAGGAGCGGAGCCTAGAGATGGTTGGAGATGCTGGCAGCCGTAGGTCATCATCTCCACCAGGGAGGTGATATCCTACGAAGGAGATGTAAATATACAACAGTCCCGTTGCAAAACCACGGGTTCCCAAGGGATCCTGAGGGGAGGGGTATGAAGAACTGGGGAACGTCCAAGGCCAGTCTCAGGAAACAGCTGAGATCAGAATGACTGTGGAGACAGAAAATACAGGGAGAACGGAGGGTGCCTTTTTCGTATGTCTTGTGTAATTCCTGAAGCTTCTGTGTTTCAAAACAGACGCTTATGTCTTATTAGCTAAGTAGACACCTCATTTTGTAAAATGCTGGAGTGACTTAATTAAGCCCATGGAATTTAATATTAGATGATGGAAGAGGCTGACCGTATGTGGCATCGATTGTAGGGGAAAGAAAAAGCTCTGGTCAGGGACCTCGGAAGTAATTACAAGTCCTGTCCAGGATATTCCCTGAAATCAATGGGTGGAGGTGTGGTGTTCGTGAGGTGCATTCAGTTCTGTTAACAGGGAAATTCTCCATCATCATAAACGCAGACCTAAGTCCCTAGCATGAAATAACTAAAGCTTTGCCCAAGAACTGCAGTGACCGCAGAGATCACGCAGTCCCGGGAACCCCCACCATGGTCCTAAACTTTAGGATACTGATAAGATAATCCCCATAGTTATTTTGTGTGTTTATTCATTTTTGAGAAAGAGAGAGCATGAGTGGGGCAGAGAGAAGGAGAGAGAGGGAATCACAAACAGGCCCTGCTCTGTCAGCGCGGAGCCAGATGTGGGACTCAGACTCACAAACCATAACATCATGACCGGAGCTGAAGTTGGACACTCAGCCAAATGAATCAGCCAGGCACCCCTTCCCTCCCCATGCACACAGTTTTTAAAGTAGCCTCCCCTACAATTGCAGAACTGTTTGGACACAGGACATCATTAGACTCATGATATTATACTGCTTATTGACAATAGTTCATTTGTTTAATTTTTTAATGTTTATTTATTTATTTCGAGAGGAGAGAGACAGAACCCAAGCAGACTCTGTGCTGTCAGTGCCAAGCCCGATGTGGGGCTCAAACTCACAAACTGTGAGATCATGACCTGAGCTGCCATCAAGAGGTGGATGCTCACCCAACTGAGCTATCCAGGCACCCTGACCAGACTTTAAATCCCAAGGTTGGGGGCACCTGTGTGGCTCAGTCAGTTAAGTGTCTGACTTTAGCTCAGGTGATGATCTCATGGTTTGTGAGTTCAGGCCCCATGTCAGGCTCTGTGTTGACAGCTCAGAGCCTGGAGCCTGATTCGGGGTCTGTGTATCCTTCTTTCTCTGCTCTTCCCCAACTCACGCTCTGTCTCTCAAAAATAAATAAATATAAAAAAAAATTAAAAAAGAATCCCAAGGTGCACGGTCATCCATCTCCTGGGCATAGTCCCCCAGTAAGACTCAGTGATGAGATTCTCTTCTGGAGGCAAAGGGAAGTTCAGGGTCAGCCGATTTGCTCAATCTTCCGTTTCCTATTTACTTGGTGACACTGGCAATAGGAAAGAGGCAAGGCAGCCATGCTGGGCCACTGGTGCTCCTCCTCCTCCTCCTCCTCCTCCTCCTCCTCCTCCTCGTGGGTCCCTCTTGGCTGGGCCCTGGTTCAGGTGGGGTGGAGGGGCAGCTTGCCCACTGGCTCATCTGGGCTTCCACTTAAGCACAACTCCCTGAACCTGAAGATCACAATCCACTTAAAAATTCAAGGTAGTTCAGAAACCTTCCTTCAACCTCTCCTGCTTTTCTTTCACTAGGACACAAATGACTGCCTGTTGTCAAGCTTGGCTGGTGCTTTGCTCTGTCTCCTTCTCATTATACCTCTGGCTTTCCTGTTTCCTCTCTTATTTTAATCTCCTGTCGTCTCTCTCTTAGCCCTTCGGTCAGCTTTTCTCTTCTTTAGTCTGGATGAAATCTACTTTGTGTCTGGATGCAGAAATTGTAGACCGTGTATTTGAAGGGCTCTCCGGCTCCCCCTCCTCGCTCCCCCTTTATAAAATAGATCCTAGGAAAGTCAATTATCTGTTTGTATTTGGTTTTCTATTTACATCCTGGACCAATATGCTGCCTTATAATTGTTTTTGAGAAAATGATATATTAGTAGCTCAGCGGTGTTATGTTTTTCCATCTCGTCAATTCAATCTTCTGATGAAGGTTTGGATTTATTTTTCCTGACCTGTTATCTACAGATTTAATTACAAGTGAATCCTGTATCATTTCTGCTGCCTTTGGCTGGTGGGGAGGGGCCACTTGCTGTCTGCAGCAGTAAAACCACAGGGGGACTTTTTCTCTGCTTTGAATGGCAGCAAGGTTAGGAAAGGAAGCCACATGCGTCCCCTGTGTCCAGAAAAAGGGAGAGTGAAATTTTGCGAGACCAAGCTTTTACCTCAACAGGGGTACGTGTATTCATTAGAAAGAGGGTTTTTCAGGAGTGTTTTAAAAGTGATTTTCTCCCTCATATAAAGTGAGGGAATGTATCATGCATGTGGGAGCCTGGTGTCTTTTCCGTGGGCTTTATAGTTTTTTAAATATAGTTTTATTTATTTTTGAGAGAGACAGAGAGACAGATATGAGTGGGGCGGGGCAGAGAGAGAGGGAGACGCCGAATCTGAAGCAGGCTCCAGGCTGTCAGCACAGAGCCCCACACGGAGCTTGAACTAGATTGTGAACCACAGTCTAGTCAGATGCTTAACCAACTGAGCCACCCAGGTGCTTCGCTTTCTTGGGCTCTTTAAAAAATATATTTTTTTACATTTATTTATTTTTGAGAGACAGAGTGAGACAGAGCATGAGTGGGGGAGGGCCAAAGAGAGGAGACACAGAATCCAAAGCAGGCTCCAGGCTCTGAGCAAGCGTTCAGCACAGAGAGTGACGTGGGGCTTGAACCCACAGACTGTGAGATCTTGACCTGAGCTAAAGTCGAATGCTCAACCAACTGAGCCGCCCAGGCATCCTGGGCTTTTCTAAAAGCCAGGCCAACTGCTTTTATGGTGATCGTAACAACATTTTCTTATATATAAAATACTACCTGATGTGGGGAATTAGGGACAGAGACCCTATTTTTGGCTTCACATTTCTGGTAGTACAGTAGAAATAGCAAGAAATTGAGAAAAGAGGACATGGAATCTCTTGTTACATCTGTCACTTAAATACTGTGTGACCTTGGGCAAGACCTTGAATCTCTCCAAGCCACAGGTTTTATGTATGTGTGAAACAAGACACCCGAGAATTCCAAAATGGCTGTGACGTTTGGAAGAAGCGAGTTTGTTCTTCAGATCATTTGCAGAAGCTCTCTCGTTCAGTAGGCAGACTTCCAAATGGGCCCTACCTTAAAACAGAAATGCCTTTCTAAAATATATATACGGCCCAAATTTGGGGGACCCCTTTCTCTATGTCGGACTGCTCCAGGTTTTTGAATCCTGTTGAGAATGAACTTTAGGTATTTCTTAGTGCAGTATCTAAACAGTCCTTAAATATTACCTCCTTCCTTCCAGCCTCTGTCTGAAGTAGAACATCTCAGTGCTCTTGGCCTCCAGTTGAAACCACGTGTGGGATATCTGATGTCTTTTTGTGATCTTTCCTGGGCATCCGAAGGCAGGGTGGTAGTTTCAGACTGAAGTCCATTCCCCTTCTCTTGGGCTTCGACCCATTAGACAAACACCATCCAAGACAGTCTTGTCTGACAAGCAGAGGAAGTCACTCCTTCCTGGGGAAGTGGGAGAGACAGTCACCAGAGCGACTGTTTCATGTCTTTCTCACCTAGCCCCTAAAAGGATTTTGGAAAATTATGTAACTATACCCCAGTGTTTTTGTATTGGCAAGTCCTTTTTCCAATAGAAGTTTAAATATTTCAAATGGCTTGTGATTTCTGGTGCATGGTGGTTGTTACTTCACTAACAAATGTTTCCAGCCTTGGAGATTTGATTCCTTCCATTATTGATTTACAAGATGCGTAAGACGTTTCCTTTTTTTATTTTTTTAAATTTTTTAAATGTTTATTTATTTTTGAGAGAGAGAGACACACACACACATACAGAATATGAGCAGGCTAAGGGCAGAGAGAGAGGGAGACACAGAATCCCGAGCAGGCTCCAGGCTCTGAGCTGTCAGCACAGAGCCCGACATGGGGCTCGAACTCACGAACTGTGAGACCATGTGCTGAGCCCAAGCTGGCCGCTTAACCAACTGAGTGACCAGGTGCTGCTAAGTCTCCTTCATGGGAATTTTACACCCGTTGCTCCATTTATTCTGCACGTGTATTTTCATTCCATTTCCTGCAGAGAATTTTACCCCAATGTAATATATTTTAGGCTTGGAATTCTTTTATTGATCATTCTACCACATGTCTGTGCAAGAAAATGTTTATATAAATTGAAATTACATTGTTCTTCTTAAATCTGACTTTTCTATGATATTCTTTGTAAATGGTTTCTAGGAAAGAAAGTTTCTTCTGGATTGAGTTAACTACAACAACTGATTAAGCAATATGGATCAACATAAAATAAATAAAAATATTGATGAGTGACTTTTAAACCAAAGATAAAATTTTTGAGGACACTTTTCTCTTAATAAAACCAATAGGACTTGCTGTCCAGTTAGGTTATGAGCATAGATAAATATTGCTCATCGCTGGAATAAAAATAGGACTGAACATCACTTTTATTTATATTTTTCTGTTCTAGATATAAGCACCAAAGCCCTGTTCCCATATGAATAAGTATATAGAAGGAGTTGTGTTATGTAAATGACAATGAATTTTTGAATTCCTTCCAAGTTGTGCATCCAAATCACATAGTTATATGTTATCAAAAATTAATTTTAATGTATAAATTATAAGTACATAATATATACATTTGATATATAAAATTTTAATATATGAGCTGATAACTTGATTGGGTGCCACTTCAATTTTGTTGAAATTAAGGAATGGAAAACTATCTGATTTCCTTCCAAGTGGATTTATTACCTGCTTATTAGAGCTGTCCTGCCTCCCAGTTTCTGGAATGTGTATCAAAAAAGCTTTATCAACACTTACTAATGATTGTTAATTATACCCATGATTCTTTACTTTTGGGGACCTTGTTGAATATATCCCCAGAAAGGGTTGGACAACAGAAATGTTATTGATCTTAGAACACTTTTGGGGCGCCTGGATGGCTCAGTCGGTTGAGTGTCTGACTTCAGCTCATGATCTCACTGTTCATGGGTTCAAGCCCTGTGTCAGATTCTGTGCTGACCTCTCAGAGCCTAGAGCCTGCTTCAGATTCTGTCTCCTTCTCTCTCTCTCTCTGCCCCTCCCCTGCTCGCATTCTGTCTTTCTCTCCCTCAAAAATAAATAAACACTTAAAAAGTTTAAGAAAAAAGAACACTTTGCTCAGTTCAATACTTTTAAAAGTGCCCCGAGGAGGTAAAGCTCTGGGATCTGCAGTCTTCCATACAGTGGCTCCTGGCCTTGATCTCTAGGGACTCAGGGAGGAGAGAGAATTGTGGAGCATGGAAGAGGTCATGTCCTTGGGCATCCTGGAGCTTTTAATTTTATTTATTTATTATGATTTTGGAGGGGGGAGGGGCAGAATGAGAGGGAGAGAGAGAATCTTAAGCAGACTCTACACCCAGCACTGAGCCTGATATGGGACTCGATCCAATGATGACGAGATCATGAGCCAAAATCAAGAGTCGGATGCGTACATGACTGGGCCTGGCAGGCGCCCCTCCTGGAGCTCTTTTTTTTTTTTTTAATTTTTTTAAAATGTTTTATTTATTTTTGATACAGAGAGAGACAGAGCATGAGAGGGGGAGGGGCAGAGAGAGAAGGAGACACAGAACCGGAAGCAGGCTCCAGGCTCTGAGCTAGCTGTCAGCACAGAGCCTGACGCTCCCACAAACGTGAGCTCTGACCTGAGCCGAAGTCGGAGTCTTAACTGACTGAGCCACCCAGGTGCCCACTCCTGGAGCTCTTTAAACCCTGAAGTGATGCACCCTAGTAGGATTGGGGGTGAGAGATACAATTTCCTGTTGCAAAGGGTAAGTGGTGACTGGGGGGAAGGGGAAGAGGGTGGACAGGAGAATCAGCAGGATGTCTCTACTCCGGACACATTCTTAGCTGTTCCATTTTTTATTGAGATATAATTATGTAGAAGATTTTATCTTGTTGAAAAAAAATTTTAACTTATTTGGTGGGGCTGGCGGGGGGGGGGAGGGAGAAACAGAGAAGGAGTGAGACGGAGAGAGAGGGAGAGAGAGAGAGAGAGAGAGAGAGAGAGAGAGAGAGAGTGAGAGTGAGAGAGTCCCAAGCAGGTTCTGCATTATCAGCACAGACCCGCCTCAGGGCTTGAACTCACAAACGTGAGATCTTGACCTGAACCAAAACTAAGAGTTGAATGCTTAACCGACTGTTGGTGCCCTACAACATTTTATTAGTTGCAGGTGTACAGCATAATGATTTGGTATTTGTATATACTACCATCAGCTACTCCATATATGAAGCACGAGGTAAGAGTTGAGTCGAATTGATTCCCTGAAAACCAACCATGCTTATTTTCCCTTGGGAAAACTTAGTAGCCCTCAAAACGTATGTGTTTTCAAGTTTGCAGGCCACTGCTCTATGGCAAGCCAGCAAAATCCTCATTATCCTTATTTGTTCAATGTCTTCCTCAAGGTAAATACATAATTATCATCCATAGAAAGTTTTGTGTGACGTCTGGCACACTTTCCTTGGGAACGATGAGTAACGCTCACAGAATTTACCTTCCATTGTCTTACGAGAAGAAAAATGGCCATATTCCTGGAATTTCTACTTCCTTGGAATTTACCCTGAAAATGCCCCCTTAATTTCAAAAGAGGGTCCCTGGGTGAATGACCACAGTAATAGACGTGAAATCTCCGAACGCTGCTTCCTGCAGTCTGTCTGACCCTCAGTCCCATCAGCGCTGACGATCCTCCCGAGGGAACGGTAACAAGTGCGGTGCCCGAGCCCCTCCTTGCACGCCAGGGCTCTCCCTCGGCAGTTACCATTTGCTGGTTGACATTTCAGGAGTCATAAAATCCCAGCAACGCTGATCGACCCTCAATGGCTCCTGACGTTATCGGAGCCAAGCTTATTTGATACACTCCTGACTCTGTGATTGCCCAAACCTGTTCACAGACCCTTTTTGAAGGAACCTATGAAAAGAGGAAAGCAGACCTGCTTAACTGTAATTATGGAAGTGGGCCTGGAGTCCTGCCCACGTGTCTGTCCCTACGTTCTGGGCAACTAGGTCTATAAAGCAGTGTCTCAAGTGGCTTCACACGGGCCAGTCTTACTTGCCTTCGACGCCTTTGTCACAGATCAAGCATGGTTGTTATTACCTGGAGACTCACTGAAATCACCCGCAAGCTTTAAAAGATGCGGACACTTGAAACTTGCCCCCCACTGCCAACAGCTTCTGTGTTTTTTTTTTTAATGTTTATTTACTTTTGAGAGAGAGAGAGAGAAAGAGAGAGAGAGAGAGAGAGAGGGAATGTGTGTGTGAGTGGGGAGGTGCAGAGAGAGAGAGAACGGAGGATCTGAAGTGGGCTCTGTGTTGACAGCAGGTCACGTGATCTCCTGTGGGATCATGACCTGAGCCGAAGTCAGATGCTCAACAGACTAAGCCACCCGGGTGCCCTGAGCTTCTGTTTAAGACCCCTTGGGTCTCCCGGCCTCGGTGATTCTAATGTGCAGCCACAGTTGAAAATTACTGCGCCAGAGGGTTTTTTTTTTTTAATGTAAACTTGATTATGTCACACTCACTCTTGATATCTTAGAAGGTTTTTTTCTTTTATGTTTATTTTACTTTGAGACACAAAGGGAGAGAGAATCCCAATCAAGCTCCAAGCTGTCAGCGCAGAGCCCGACTTGGGGCTTGATTAGCCCCAGACCCATTAAATCAGAACTGTGGGAGTGGGATTCAGTAATCTATTTGAACAAATCCTCCAGGTGGCTCTGACTCATGCTGAAGTTTCAGAATGACTGGCCCACAAAATAAAGTCCAGGCTGGAGAGCCTGACATGTGAGAATGATCCCAGGCCCCCACATGAGTCCCCCCAACAGAGTACTGACTCTGTGGTCTGTTTTCGGAGAATACACGTTTATGTTTGTTATAAAGATATTTAAAATCAGATCATTTCATGTAACCATGGTTTAATAGAGCCTGAAGCCGTCCCCAAAGAATCTGACTCAGTAACTCTGGGCGGGGCTCAGACGAGCAGTATATTTATTTATTTGTATTGTTATTTATTTTTATTTTTTAATTTACATCCAAGTTGGTTAGCATATCGTGCAATAATGATATCAGGAGTAGATTCCAGTGATTAGTCCCCTATGTATAACACCCAGTGTTCATCCCGACAAGTCCCCTCCTTAATGCCCCTTCCCCGTTTAGCCCATCCCCCACCCACAGCCCCTCCAGCTGTATTTAAGAGTCTGTTTTTATATTATTTTTGCTTCCCTTCCCCTATGTTCATCTGCTTTGTATCTTAAATTCCACTTATAAGTGAAGTCATATGATATTTGTCTTTCTCTGACTAATTTCACTTAGCATAATCCCTCTACTTCCATCCATGTTGTTGCAAACGGAAGGAATTTATTCTTTATGATTGCCGAATAATACTCCATTGTATATATAAACCACATCTTCTTTATCCATTCACCCATCGAGGGACATTTGGGCTCTCTGCATACTTTGGCTAGTGTTGATAGTGCTGCTATTGGGGTGCGTGTGCCCCTTCGAAACAGCACACCTGTATCCCTTGGGGAAATACCTAGTAGTGTAATTGCTGGGTCGTAGAGACGCTCAGATGGGCAGTTTTAAAAGCGCTGCAGCTCAGGGGGTGCCTGACTAGCTCAGGTGGGGGAGCATGTGGCTCTTGATCCCAGGGTTGTGGGTTGAAGTCCTGCCTCAGGGGTAGAGATTACTTAAAAATAAAGTCTTTAAAAATAAATGCATTAAAACACCATAGCTTGGTTCTGATTGTAGGGAAGGCCACCACTCTGCGGGTCACCCCAAAGAAAGCACAGCGACTTTAACTGTGCTCTCCTGACGACCCCATGGTGGAGCCTGTGAGTTAAAGAGAGGGCGTCTGGGTATCTGCCTCACCCTCTCCCTGTATGGCTGAAAAACTAAGCCCAAGAAGACATGCCCTTCAGCCTTATAGCATAGCGATTTGTGAAAATACCTGGTCACTCAAGCATCTTGCCTGTGCTCTTTTTTTAATTTGCATTTTTGAAAACAACAACATCATCATCAACAACAGGAGAGAATGTGTGTGAAGACATTAAATGTCAAGTAAGTAAGACAAACTTTAAAAACATAAGAGAAGGAAAGGTCTTTCTGTTTAAACAAGTGAGAATCAGGCTTAAGTTATTGGAATTGGTTCCTAAAGTCACAACTGATTTGTTTTGGAAACAGAACAAGAGGTCAGTGCTCTTTATTTTTATTTTTGACATATCCAGTTGGTACAGCATACTTGTCCGTGGAACTACCTTATCTTGGTCGAAATCAGTGGTCTATGTATAAGCAGGTCTATTTCTGAGCTCTGTTTGTTCTCTTGATCTCTGTGGGATCTCCCCCGATGCCAAACCGTCTTGACCAATGTAGCCTTTTCATAACTCAGTTAGTGTAAGTCCTCCAACTTAAAAAAACAACAGACAATTATTCTGGCTGTTTTGAGTTCTTTACATTTTCATATACATCTTAGAATCAACTTGTTGCTCTCTCTGAAAAAAACCTCCTGGCGCTTTGGGGTGTTGAATCTTCAGATCAACCTGTAGGGAACTGATGACATTGAATCTTTCCATTTATGGATATAACTCTCTATTTATTTAGGTCTTTTAATTTAATTTAACTTTAATTTTTTAAAAGAGAGAACACATGCACTCACTTGTAGAGGGGGCGCAGAGGAAGAGAGAGAATCTTTTTTTAAACGCTTATTATTTTTGAGAGAGTGCTCACATGCAAGAGGGCACATGAGGGAGGGGTGGGGTGGGAGGGTGTGCCGAGAATCCCAAGCAGGCTCCACAACGTCAGTGCAGAGCCAGAAGCAGGGCTCGATCCTATGAACCGTGAGAGTTGGGTGCTTAACCAACTGAGCCAGCCAGGTGCCCTTTTTAGGTCTTTTAAAATTTCTTACCAACATCTTTGATTTTCAGGGTGTAGCTCTTATACAGAGTTGGTTAAGTTGGTCCCTAAATATTTCTTGTTTTTTGATGTCGATTACATTGCTAATAGTTTTTTTTTATGTTTCTGTGGTAAGCCAAAATTTGCTAATCTGTATATAACTAATTTTCATATCGTTAGTATCCAGTGACCTTGATAACTTGTATAATAGAACAAAAAAGTTCTTATAGGTGTGTTAGAATTTTTTCTTTTTATTAATTTTTTTAAACATTTATTTATTTTTGAGAGACAGAGTGCAAGCCAGGGAGGGACACAGAGAGAGGAAGACACAGAATCTGAAGCAGGCTTCAGTCTCTGAGCTGTCAGCACAGAGCCTGACGTGGGACTCAAACCCACAAACCATGAGATCATGTACTAGGCTGAAGTCAGATGCTTAACTGACTGAGCCACCCAGGAGCCCAGACTTGTTAGGATTTTCTATGCAGACATCATGCTGTCTGGGAATAAAGACAGTTTTACTTCTTTTTTTTTCCAATCTCTTTGTCTTTTTTTTTTCATTTGTTTGCTTTATTAAGGTGACTAGAAATTCTAATACAACATTAAATAGAAATGGTGAGGGACGTCTGGATGGTTTAGGTGGTTGAGCGTCTGACACTTGATTTTGCTTCAAGTCATGACCTCATGGTTTGTGGGAGCAAGCCCATGTTGGTCTCTGTCCCAAGCATAGACCTGGATTAGGATTCTCTTTTCCCTCTGCCCTTCCCTTCACTCATGCTCTCTCTCTCCTTCTCTCAAATAAAAAGAGGGTGAGAGTCGGCCCTGACTTCTTCCTGCTCTAAGGGGGAGAGCATTCTTTCACCATTAAGTACAATATTAGTTATACTTTTTTTTTTTTTAAAGTAGTCTTCATCAGATTGGAGTAGTTCCCTTCTATTCTTGGTTTACTGAGAGCTTTTTACAACTAGTGGGTATTGAATTTTGTCAAATGATTTTTCTGTACCTGTTGAGATGATCCTTTGGTTTTTCAGCTCACGTATATATTATTGTTGGTGTCGATGTTCTAGCAGTTATGCGTCAGGAAGAGAAATTACCTTCTGACTTGAGAGGAAATTTAAAGAATGGAACTATCATTTACGATCAAGAAACATCTTTGTGTCATAGATTATTTCCCCCTGATGTGCTTCATGGCTTTAAACAATTTCTACGGATAAAAAAACATAGTTGGTTTTTCCTTTCATCTATGCTAATGCTTCCCATTCGGAATCAATGAGATTGGATTATCCAAATTTAGTGCTGGCATTTTTGCTAGGCAGAATAATGAAATGCTATCTTCTGCCAGAGAGGAAAGGGAATAAATGTTAAGAATTCACTATTTTTATATAAGCTTTTTACATGTAGTTTATCATTTAAAACTGTCCTTACAAATACCTAGAGGCTAACAGTCATCTTCATTTTTCAGAGGAGACAGATGCAGAGAAACTGACTCATGCCATGAATCAGATTCATGCATTTTTAGTTTTAAAAACAGTATTAAAACATTACAGAAAATTTGGAAAAATGAGGTAGTAAATCGCTCATCATCTATCTCAGTGCCCTTGTGCAATAAGTATTTTTGGGAATAGATACTGATTTTTTGGGTCTAACTATCAAGATGAAGAGTCATTTTGTTAAATGCTTATACATATTCTTCTAATACTTACCATTCACCCACGTGTATGAGGGAGAAATGTAGGTAAAATACCTGGTACTCTATTTTGCCCTTAATATGAACCAATAAATGATGGTTATTTTTAAAATTTTTATGAGGTAATTTAAAAAATTTTTTTAATGTTTATTTCTGAGAGAGAGACAGAGCATGAGCGGGGGAGGGGCAGAGAGAGGGAGAGACACAGAATCCGAAGCAGGCTCCAGGCTCTGAGCTGTCAGCACAGAGCCCGACTCGGGGCTTGAACTCACAGACAGCAAGATCATGACCTGAGCTGACATCAGATGCTTAACCGACTGAGCCACCAGCGCCCCTAATGATGGTTATTTTTATTATCTTTGCCATTTTGTGTCTTGACCACAGCATGGTCTCCCCAAGGGTGTAGACAGTGTTCTCAATAGTAGTCATCGATGGTGCCGAACATAAGGTGTAGGTTTTAAGCAATACTGTGGGATCAGTGGCTGGTTGATGAACTTAGTTTGGCAGAACAGAAACACAATCTGTCCAGCCTGCTCGTGGAAGAGAAGGAGTAAGAAAGACAAATCTTCTGGTGATGGCAATAAACAGAAGCACACGATATTGTCTGTGACTCAGAATCTTAAATTCAGGACAAAGAAAATGCTCCATTGGTGGTAGGAGCGGAGCATTGCAATAGTGGTTTCATGATCCCAACTCATGATCCCAACCCTTTGATTCCTCCACCCTTGGGCATATCCATCGTCAGCTCCAAAGTTAAGTTCTCAGTCCTAACCTACCAGTGAGAGTCCTACTTCCTCCAAGGAGGGGGAAGGAGAACATTGCACTGTGGGAAAACGGGGGAAAGGCCCCCGGCAGGCCTGTACTGGAATCCTGGTTCTGTGTCTCAGAGAACTTTCAGGATGCTTTTAGTGGCGAGTTGAAATAAAAATCAGAACACACGAAAGTGCTCTCACCTGGTTAGCCAATAAGGTAATTCCTCATTTCACGTAACGGGGCTTCTGGAAGTGAGAAGGGCTTCAGAGATGGCGGTTGGCCCCTCAAAGATGCAATCGAGAACTTAGGTCCTACCATCCCTCCGTTCTTCTGCCCTGTGTTAACTGTCTCCTAAGCCCAGCAGCTTGCTGGCCGTGTTGTTCCCGGACGTAGCATTGCCATCCAGCAATGACCAGGGGAAGAGGGAGACTGTGTCTTTTAATTCCCTCTTACGAATCACAAAACCATTTTTCAGGAGGCCCGTGGGCAGGCACCACAGCAGGACTGGACAGAATTGGATGAAGAGTCTACTCCTGGTCCAGTTATGAGTGAGTGAATGCATGATCACAAAGCCACCGGGGATACCCTGGATGTGGGGTGGGACCAGCTTCCCAGAAGACCCTTTGATACACAAAATCTTGGCTTTCAAGAGAAAAGATGGGGTAGGGGGTACAGACGCTGGGTAGGAAAGCTCTGTGTTTATATGCTGTAGTCCCTTTAGAGCTGGGTGTACTGAGCTGGAGTCAGAGCCTGAAGGGCTTTTGAACTTTCGTTTATCACCTGTCAAGTGGAAATAGTAATGCTCTGCTCACGGGGTTTTTAAGTACGTCAACTGTAATTATATATGTGACAGAGCCAGGGAAAGTGGTGTCTTTACTGTCTGATCTCTTTAGCTCTCACCAGATATCCTAATGAGTTTAGTAGTTCAGTCCTGGTGTTCTGTGTCTTAGTCCTATCTCCAGTTAGACTGTAAACATCCTGAAATTGCTTATACTTTGGAGATCTGTATTTTCTAGAATATTGAGCCCATAGTACGTTCTAAATGTTTACTTGACTGCAGTATTCTTCATTTAAAAAGCATCTTTCATTTAAAAAGAATCCTCTTTTGAAAATAAAAAAACACTGTAGGGCGCCTGTGTGACTCAGTCGGTTAGGCATCTAGCTTCGGCACAGGTAGTGTGATCTCACAGTTGGTGGGTTCGAGCCCTTCATTGGGCTCTGTGCTGAGAGTGCAGAGCCTGCTTGGGATTCTCTCTCTCCTTCTCTCTGTCCCTCTGCTTGCATTTTCCTACCCCCTCTCAAAAATAAATAAATAACCTTTAAAAAAAAAAACCTTTCTTTTGGACTGTTATAGTCTTCTTTGCAACCTATAGAGTCATTTATTAGCACTTTTGCAAATAAAGGAAACATACATTCAATTCCTCTGTGATTTTAATGGCCCCATAAATTTCCATTAGGGTCAGTGATCAGGCGCCAGATGGAAATCAAGATCAACAGGCTGAAATATGATTAGGGTCAAGTCCTGTTTCTAGCCCAGGATTAATCCTGGTAAAATCGTGGTTAATGATAAACATAGTTACTGAGAAACACAACGCATGGAACTGGAGGGAAAATGAGCTCACACGGGGTCCCAGGAGGCCGGGGGATGTATGTGGACATAGAGGGTGGAAGTCAGTCTCCTCCTGTTTTAATCAAGACTATGAGGGTCTTAGGCCCTATCTCTTAAGCTTCTTGTATGGGCTGAAAAAGCCGTTTCTCCTCCCACTCTCAAAGTTTCTCTCCCAGTCCGGGGTCACTATCCCACTTCACAGTTTATCCAGTATTTTCTCAACTTTGGATCCTTTAAAAATATCTTCAGTCAGTGGCATTGTAATGGCGTTGTCTGGTGACAGATGGTGTCTCCCCATGCGGGGAGCACAGCATAACTAAAGAGAAGTTGAGTCAATGTGTTGTACCCCTGAAACTAATGTCATTGTGCATCAATTATAGCTTAATGAAAAAGTTTTTAAAATTATTTTTAGCCTCACTTTGCATTTACATTTTCTCCTTTGCCACTTTAAGTAGCAGCACCTGCTAAATTACTGGGCACATGTAATAGAAATTGGTATCATAATTAATTGGGAGACGTGTTCACTCTTTGATATTCCTACTCATTTTTAAAAATTTTATTTTATTCATTTATTTTCTACTCATTTTTTAAATGTTTATTTTTGAGAGAGAGAGAGAGAGAGAGAGAGAGAGAGAGAGAGCGAGCGAGCAGGGGAGGGACAGAGAGAGAGGGAGAGAGAAATCCAAGCAAGCCCCACACTATCGGCACAGAGGCTTGAACTCACGAACTGTGAGATCATGACCTGAGCTGAAATCAAGAGTCTGAGGTTTAACCGACTGAGCGACCCAGGTGCCCCCTCCTCATCTTAAAATGACTCTTCAGTTAACTTTTATTAGTTCCATTTTATAGATGAGGAAACTGAGGCTGAGGGGTTTTAGTAACGTGCTCAAACGAAGTGGTTTTTGAACCGCGGTATGTGCTTTAGGCTCTAAAGCTTTTGCTCTCATTTCACTGTATCTGAATTCAATCTTGCTGAGTCTCTGTGTTCTTGCGGTTAAACTAAAGTTGGCGGGTAAGCGTACCAAGATTTCTCCAGGCCTTCAGGCTCTAAGTTTTATGAATTCTAAGATTAACTCATCAAAATCTTGCAGGGAAATAACATTCTTGGCATCCCTACTCCTAATTTAAATACCCTGGATCTAGTGGCTATGTTTAAAAGTAAAAGGGCTTTATTTACGTGTGAATATGTACATGAATATATATGAATATAGATATAGAATATCTTCTCTAGTATTGAAGATTTACAGACTTAACCAAGATTTTAGAAGTTGTGTGGTTTGGAAACCTCCTCCCAATATGCCATTAATAGTTTTCCTTGAAAATATAGAAACATTTGATTATTATTTGGCAATTGACATCACAAATATGATACACTTTCTGTGTGAAAGACTAAATAGACACTCTAATTAATAATTATTTTTATTTGGGGCACCCGGGTGGCTCAGTTAGTTAAGCACCTGACTTAGGCTCCGGTCGTGATCTCACAGTTGGTAGGTCTGAGCCCTGAGTCAGGCTCTGTGCTGACAGCTCAGAGCCTGGAGCCTGTTTCAGATTCTGTGTCTCCCTCTCTCTCTGCCCTTCCCCCACTCACACACGGTCTCTCTTTCTCTCTCTCTCAAATATAAATAAACATTGCTGGGCTTTGCTAAGGGCCAGCATTTAAATGCCCTAATTTAATAAAAACTAATTTATTTTGGGGAGCCTGGGTGGTTCAGTTGGTTAGACCTCTGACTTTGACTCAGGTCATTATCTCATGGTTGATGAGTTCAAGCCCCACATTAGGCTCTGTGCTGACAGCTTAGAGCCTGGAGACTGCTTAAGATTCTCAGTCTCTCTCTCTCTCTCTCTCTCTCTCTCTCTCTCTCTCTCTCTCTCTCTATATATATATATATATATATATATATATATATATATATATATATATATACACACATACCCCTTCTCTCCTTGCACTCTCTTTCTCTCTCAAAAATAAAACATTTAAAAAGTTTAAAAAATAATTTATTTTAACAAATCACTATTAAGTGAATCTCAGTTTTTCTGGAGTTTATGCAAAATATAATTCTGAGAGGTTGGGTTTACTTTGGTGGAGGAAGGCAATGTATCCTGCTAAGTAAAAACCTTATCTCTTATTTTGAGAAGTAAGTTGGTGAGCAAAACCAGATTTAAGCTGGAATAACTTCGGTAGTCAATGAAAAAGAAAATACAAATCCTGTGTCCAGGGGAAGTGTATTTGGTGATGACTCAGACGAATGCTGG
Source organism: Mungos mungo (assembly GCA_004023785.1). NCBI lineage: Eukaryota > Metazoa > Chordata > Mammalia > Carnivora > Herpestidae > Mungos > Mungos mungo. The sequence goes on along the minus strand of PISW01005830.1, from coordinate 32,903 downwards.
GGCCTGATAAGAGGGCTCCTTTAGGTTTTTAATTGAAATGTGACTACAACAAGGGATTGACAGAAATCACTTCTGATTTCCAGATAAATGCATACATCCAGTATCCCTGAAAGCTGATAAGACGGATTTCCAGCGTAGAGATTTAAATAGTACCTCTTGCCCAGCTTATTCTGAAATAAGACGACGCCCTTGCAATGTTGTTTATTTGACAACTGAATTTTTAATGGCTGTCAGGGTGTCACTGGCAGTAGAGTAGTATTATTTCCATTTTCTCAGACGTTTTCAAGCGCCGTTGTTCTCTGTGGCTATCTAAATGTGAAATAATAAGATAATACCAACCGCTAGCTTAACGACTTCCATTTTAGTTGTTAGAGCAGAACATTGACCTCTAAGGTGTTGGTTTCCTAATGTGCCCAGAAATGCATAGTTGGAAGCTAGGTCTAATACCTTCATTATCTTACTATGACACATGCGCACGCGCCTCGGGGCAAATGGTGCGCAGGAGGGCGCGTGCATTGGGAAGCAATGGGTCTTCCTACTACTTTGTTCCCCAGAATGCAGTTTCTGGTGCTTGATGCAAACCAGATGGTATTCTGTCACCTCCCTTCAGTGTGGCCACTGAGACTACTTCATTCACAACTGTAGGAAGGAATCTTCTTATTCAGTGGAAGGAGCTAATTAACTATAGAGGCATGGGAAGAGGATCCTGACTGGGGGAGAAAGGACCAACAGCCTCAGAGCCTTTCCCTGCCATTAGAAATTGGCTTCCTCTGGTGTATCAACTCTGGAAAACAGCGTGGAGTTTCCTAAAAAATTAAAACTAGAACTATGCTATGATTCAGCAATTGGACTACTAGGAATTTATCCAGAGGATACAGGAGTGCTGGATTCGAAGGGGCACGTGCACCCCAATGCTTATAGCAGTGCTGTCAACAATAGCCAAATTATGGAAAGAGCCCAAATGTCTATCAACGGATAAATGAATAAAGATGTGGTACATACATATAATGGAATACTACTCGGAGATGAAAAAGAATGAAATCTTGCCATTTGCAACAATGTGGATGGAACTGGAGGGTATTATGCTAAGTGAAATAAGTCACTCAGAGAAAGACAGGTATCACATGATTTCACTCATGTGTGGAATCTGAGAAACTTAACGGATGGCCATGGGGGAATAGAAGGAAAAATATGAAAGGAAAAGCATGAGGGAAGCAAACCCTAAGTGATGCTTAAATACAGAGAACAAATTGAGGATTGATGGGGGAGGGAAAATTGGGTGATGGGTATTAAGGAGGGCACCTGTTGGGATGAGCACTGGGTGTTGTAAGTGATGAATCACTGGATTCTACTCCTGAAGTCAAGACTACACTGTATGTCAACTAACTTGAGAAAAGGAAGGAAGGAAGGAAGGAAGGAAAGAAGGGAGGGAGGGAGCAAGGAAGGAAGGAAGGACGAACGAAAGAAAAAATGAAATGAAAGAAGGAAGGAAGGAAGAAATTGGGTTCCCCACCCACATCCATGTCCCAGCAGACTCTGAGATGGATACTGGTGTGTGGAAGATTTCCTAGGGAATCCTCAACACCTGGGGAGGGGAGGAAAATGGGAGGAAGCAGGACTGACCAGAGGAAGTTAGGCTGCAAAGCAGTCTCAAGAATATTCTCCACTGGCCTCGTGGGAAGTTCTGAAATGAACAGGGTGTTAATGCACATGGCAAAGGGCCATCACCCATATGTTCCTGCGTTGACCATCCCTGGATTCACGCTGCACCTGGAAGGAGGTGTGGCAAGGGCAGAGGCGCTGTCTTCAGCCAATTTCTGGAGCTGACCCTGGAGGTCGCCAGCCTGTGCACTCCCCAGAGCATCAGATCTTTCAGTCCCGCAGGAGGATCTGTGGGACATATCGCAGCCTTCAGTCCAGCACCATTCATTTTGGACTGAGCCTCAAGGTGGGACCAGTGGCGGGAAGGATGTACTTTTTCCAGGAGGTTCTACAAGAAGAATCTGGAGACCCTCATATACATATGAATTATTCATAAATCCTTTCTATCTTAAGATAAAATAGTAAACAAGTGCTTTTCTGTATTTCCTGCCGGATTGCATATTGTCTTTCATGACTTGTATACTTTTAAAAGTCTAACCTTGGGGCACCTGGGTGGCTCAGTTGGTTAAGTGGCCGACTTCAGCTCAGGTCATGATCTCACAGTTTGTGGGTTCAAGCCCCACGTCAGGCTGTGTGCTGACAGCTCAGAGCCTGGAGCCTGCTTCGGATTCTGTGTCTTCCCCTCTCTCTGCCTCTCCACTGCTTGTGCTCTGTCCCTCTCTCTCAAAAATAAATTTAAAAAAACATTTAAAATTTTTGAATAAAAGTCTAACCTTGATACTTGTTTTGTGTTTTGTTCTTAAAGTTAAGTAGCCTCCATGCACAATGTGGGTCTTGAACTCAAGATTCTGATATCAAGGGTCGCATGCTCTACCGACTGAGCCAGCCAGGCACTCCTAAACTCAATATTTTTTTAAACCACACTTCATGTATATGAAAATATTGAGGAAATATAGTTTTCTCCTGGGCTTCCCTCTATTACCAGGGTTGTCGTCAGGCCCCTTTGAAGGCACTTAAGAGGATGTCTTGGGGCCATTTCTCACAAATATGTCATTAGATCACCTGAATCAGAAACATCTGAGGAGATAAAATTCTGATTCCCAGGCTCTACCTCAGCACTAAAAGATATAACTTGATGGAAGCTGCCACTAACAGGAGCTTATGCATCTTCTAGGCCTGGGAGTGTGCACTTAGCATATTTTCTAGGTAACTCTTTCATGTGATAGAGTTTGAAAACCATAGGCCTGGAAGAATGGGTTCTTTAGATTGTTCTGGAATATGGATATGAAGGTTAATTTTACATCTCCACTTGACTACACCATGGTACCCAGATATTTGGTTCAGCATTATTCTAGATGTTTCTGTGAAGCTATATTTACATGAGATTAATGTTTTAAATCTGTGGGCTTTGAGTAAAGCAGCTTATCCTCAGAATGGGGGTGGACTTAATCTAGTCAGGTGAAGGTCTTCGCAGAAAAAAGACTGACCTTCCCTGAAAGGGGGTGGGGGGTGGTGGTTCTGCAGCAGATTGCCTGCAGACTTGAACTGCAGATCCTCTCTGGGTCTCCAGCTTCTGACCTACCATTCTTGGTTCTGTTAGGTCACAAAGAAAACCTTGATAAATTTAAAAAAACATAGGAATGGTGGGATCTTACTTTCAGATCACAATGCAGTAAAAGTAGGAGTTAATGCAAAACAAAAACCTCTCCCATACAGCTGAAAATTTCAAAAACCTAGAGACATCACTGAACAAGAAGAGAAAGTTGAAAGTATTATTATGACATTAAGAATATAGTTATAATTGTCATATTCCATATGGAAACTCCTGGTGAAGGCCACTTCTGAGTTCAGAAGAGAATTTGGAACTGTATACTCTTCCTAAACAAATACAAATGGAAATAAATTACACATTCTACTCAAGACATTTGAAAAAATATCCCATGGAAAATCAGAAGAAAAGGTGTAAAAAAAAAAGGCAAAGCCGAAATCAATAAATATATGAAATCTAAAAACAAACAAGCTAAATAGAAATAGAGTTGAAAATACAGAGAACAAACTGGTGGGTGCCAGAGGGAGGGTGAAATAAGGGAAGGGATTAAGCAGTACACACTTGCAGTTATGGAATAAATAAGTCACATGGATGAAAAGTACAGCTGAGGGAATACAGTCAATAATATAGTAATAAAATAGTATGGTGACTGATGGTAAGTACGCCTGTGGTGAGCAGTGAGTACTGTATAGAGTTGTTGAATCAATATGTTGTACACCGGAAGCTAATATAATATTATATGTCACTATACTTCAATAAAACAAAAACCTCAGGTAAACAACTTTATACCTCAAGGAACTTGCAAAAAGAGAGCAAACTAAACTCAGGAGTTAGTAGAAGGAAATAATAAAGATTAGAGTAGAAATAAATGAAATAGAGAATAGGAAGACAAATAGAGAAAGTCAAGAGAAGGAAGAGGTGGCTTTTTTGGGAAAAGATACAAAATTAACAAATCTTTAGCTAAGAAAAAGAGTGAGAAGACTAAAATAAATTCAGAAAGGAAAGAGGAGATATTGCAACTGATGCCACAGAAATTAAAAAGGATCCCAAGAGACTATAGTGAAAAATTATACCCCAATAGACTGGATATCCTCTAGAAAATGCATAAATTGCTAGAAACATCAACCTTCTAAGACTGAATCATGAAGAAATAAAGACTCAACAGATTCATAATGAATAAGGAAATTGATTCAGTGATCCAGAACGTCCCAGAAAAGTCCAAGACCAGATGGCTTCATTTGTGAATTCTACCAAATATTTTCAGAAGTATTAACACCAATCCTTCTCAAAGTTCCGAAAAATTGAAAAGGAGGGAACATCCCAGACTCATTTCATGAGGTCAGCATTATCTGATATCAAAGCCAGACAAAGACATTAGAGGAAGAAAAAATTGTAGGCCAATATTCCTTATGAACATAAATGCAAAATACTAGCTAATAAAAATACTAGTTATCGTCTACAAAATACTAGCAAACTAAATTCAACAGTACATTAAAAGGATCGTACACCACGACCAGGTGGGGTTTATTCCTGGGATTCAAGGATGGTTCAACATAGGTAAATTAATAATCACAATATATTACATTCATAGAATGGAGGATAGGGGTACCTGAGTGGTTCAGTATCCAACTCTTGATCTCAGTTCAGGTCTTGATCTCAGGGTCATGAGTTTGAGCCCCATGTTGGGTTCCATGCTGGGCCTGGAGACTATTACAAAAAAAAAAAAAAAAGATTGAAGGATAAAAATCCATATCCCAATAGATACAGAAAAAGCATGTGACAAAGTTCAACACCTTTTTATGATAAAAACTCAAAAAACCCCAGCAACAATGGGAATAGAGGAAATTATCTCAAAATTACAAAGGGTGTATATGAAAAGAAATGGTGCTGGGAAAACTGGTCAGCCACATGCAAAAGACTGAATCTGGACTTCTTACACCATACACCAAAATCAACTCAAAATGAATTAAACACTTAAATTTAAGACCTGCTATAAAGCTTCCAGAAGAAACATAGGGCTGAGTTCCTTGGCATCAGTCTTGGCATTAAGTTTTTGGATTTGACACCAGAAGCAAAGGCAACAGAAGCAAAAATAAGCAAGCGAGACTACATCCAACTAGAAAATTCCAACAGAACCAAGGAAACCATCAAAAACTGAAGGCAACCTATTGAATGGGAGAAAATATTTGCAATCCACATACTGATAAGGGGTTAATATCAGCATATGTAAGGAACACTTACAACTCAATAGCAAAATACCCCTAATAACCTGATTTAAAAATGGGCTAAAGACTTGAATAGATGTCTCTTCAAAGAAGACATACAAATGGTCAGAAGGTATATGTAAAAAGCTCATTGTCATTAGCCATCAAGGAAATGCAAATCAGAACCAACATGATATTACCTCACACCAGTTGGTGTGGTTATTATCAAAAAAACCAAAAGACAACCTGTGTTGGTGAAGATGTGGGGAAATTGGAACACTTCCTTGTGTACTGTTGGTGGGAAGGTAAATTAGGTAGATGCTATGGAAAATAGTATGGAGTTTCCTCAAAACATTAAAAATAGAACTATCATAGGATCCAATAATACCTGTTTTCTACCCTGGGGTATTTATGCAAAAGTATTGAAATCAGAATCCTAAAGGGATATTAGTACTCCTGTGTTCATTGCATTGCTATGCATAATAGCCAAGAGGTGGAAACAATGTAAATGTTCCCGAACAGATAAATGGATAAAAAATGGGATAAATATATATTATATCATAAATATTATAATTATTATATATATTATTCAACCTTACAAAGGAAGGAAATTCTGTAACATGTAGCAATATGGATGAGCACATTATACTGAGTGAAGTAAGGCAGTCACAGAAGGACAAATATTGCGTGATTGCAACTTACATGAAATATCTAAAATATTCAAGCTCATAGAACCAGAGAGTGTAATGGTGATTATCAGGAGCTAGAGGAGGAAGAAGTGGGGAGTTAGCAATCACCAGGCACACAGTTTCAGCTATGTCAGATGAATAATTTCTAGAAATCTATTGTACAATAGTGTGCCATAATTAACAACACAGTATTGTACACTTTATTATTAATAATTTGTCAAGAGGTTTGGGGCACCTGGGTGGCTCAGTTGGTTGAGCATCTAACTTCAGCTCAGGTCATGATCTTACAGTTCATGAGTTTGAGCCCCACATCAGGCTCTGTTCTGACAGCTGAGAGCCTGGAGCCTGCTTCAGATTCTGTGTCTCCCTCTCCCCCCTCCTCCTGCTTGCACTCTGTTTCTCAAAAATAAATAAACATTTAAAAATTTTTAAGAGGTTAGATCTCATATTAAGTGTTGGTTCCATAATAAAATAAAAATATAAAAAGTAAGAAAGGGGGTGCACCTGGGTGGCTCAGTTGGTTAAGCATCTGACTCTTGATTTGGGTTCAGGTCATGATCCCAGGGTTGTAAGATAGAGCCTTGTGTTGGGCTCTGCACTGAGCTTGGAGTCTGCTTAGTATTCTCTCTGCTTAATATTCTCTCTCTCTCTCTCTCTCTCTCTCTCTCTCTCTCTCTCCCTCCCTCCCTCTCCCCTCTCCCCTAATTTGTCCCTCTCCCCCACTAAAAAATTTTTAAAAACTACTTGAAAGTAAAATGGTAAAGGAAATGTCACTGGAACCAGAAGAGAGTAATTTAGAAAAAGCCATCTTGTGAGGAGTTGTAACCTTCAGTTCTACCCTCCAAGGAGGAAGAAGGTAGATACCCCTTCTCCTGTGATTTTCCTCCCTGAATATCCCCTCCTGCTGGGACTCTCTATTTTCTAAATCCGACCGGTAACAGAGAACCAGGGCTACATTTACCCAACAAGTAAGCCTCTTGGAGCAGAGAGTTGGGTGGAGAAGGTTGGAGAGAGGACATGAAATGGCAAATGGAAGATACAGAGCACAAGTAAGGTAGGCTTGCTTGGGTCATCTTTATACCTTTGTCACCCCAGGCAGCTTATTGAAGGAAGGTGCTCACACAGATGGATTGAAATCAAAGACCAACTACCTGGCTAGGTTGGTATCCTCTTTAGGGTTTCTTTCGGGGGCTGGCCCAGTTGAAATAAATCTGACTCAACTCACCTTGTGAAGGGAGCTGGCTCAGCCTACCCATTATATGAAGCCAAAGGGGATGAAATCTAGTCAATCTCGTTAAAGAGAAAAGACAGTTAACAGGGTGGTTATGTAAACATCCTTTGTTCAAATGATGGTTCACCTTGGGCTCCAGGTGGAGCTGTTTGGGATTAAGAGGAAAGGAAGTTTGGAGGCCTCCAAGAATTTTTGGGCTGGAGCTTTTGAGGACAGAGTTTTAACACAATGGGCCCATTTAATTAATTAACTAAATAAGAGAACATGAGCAGGGGAGAGGCAGAGAGAGAGACAGAGACTCCCAAGCAGGCACCACACTGTCAGTGCAGAGTCCGATGCGGGGCTCCATCCCACGAACCGTTAGATCATGACCTGAGCTGTAATCAAGAGTTGGACATTTAAGTGACTGAGCCACCCAGACACCCTAAGGGAGTCCTTTCAAAGGCTCTCGCCATGCACACAGGGAAACCAAGAACCAGTGAGTAGAAGTCTATTGTTCAAGGGCAACCAAAGAGCCAGTGGCTACTCCATGTCCAAAGCTAGGTCTCCTCACTCCCAGTCTCATGGTCTTCCCATCTTCCCTTGCTGTTGTATCGTTGCCCGGATGGTTTTTACTTTTAATTGCAAATGTTCTCTATGCATAGGCTGCCTCCAGGACGTATTTATTCCTGGTGCTGCAGAAGCAAGAAGGCTGCCCATGCTCTTTGCTTGTGGATGTCAAGGGTGCAAGGATCCCCTACTTCCTTGAGGTTGTGTAAGATTAATAAGGGCATGGCAGCCTTTGATATGGCGTCCTTTCAGCCGGGTGTTGGCTTGTAATTGCCACATTCTTCCTCATAGTAATTCTCTTAATTATATTTTCTGGGACTTGACTCACTGTGACGTTAGCTGTCCGTTTGTCATCTTAATGTTGCAGGTTTTTTTTAGGAGACACTCCTGTGAGATCCTGTTGCCTCTCCAGAGGGCTGGACAGAGCCCCCAGAGGCGGCTGCACAGCCAGACCTGTGCCCCCCTGAAGATTCGGGGGGTATCCTCCCAGAGGGAGTGGAATGGCTCCCCTGTATCTTCACACTTTGAATATTTTTCAAGAATGAGATGACTAGGGGCGCCTAAGTGGCTCAGTCGGTTGAGCGTCCAGCCTCGGCTCAGGTCTTGATCTCACGGTGCGTGGGTTCTAGTCCCGCATAGGGCTCTGTGCTGCCAGCTCTGAGCCTGGAGCCTGCTTCAGATTCTATGTCTCCCTCTCTCTCTGACCCTCCCCTGCTTATGCTGTCTCTCTCTCTCTCAAAAGTAAATAAAACATTAAAAAAAAAGAATGAAATGACTAGACTTCCCCAATTTAAGATAAACCAAGATAGTGCTTTTAGAGGAACCAGGTATAGAAAGCAAATTCTGGGGTACCATTTTAATTTGTACTATCTTCAAACCAGAAAAGTATTGGTATTTATTTCTATTATTTATTATTTTATTATTAAGATGATTGATGAGATTTTTTTATTAAGCTAATATCTTAATAAATGAAAGGCTAAAAATCATTGTTGAATTCACAGTCTTTTATATGTGTGTGTGTAGTTGAAAAGGAAAGTTGATAATATTTTCCCCTCACAAAATCTCTCTCAGCATTGTTTCTGTTTGTTGGTTTTTAATTTTTTTTAATGTTTATTCATCTAAAAATTTTTTTGTATTTTATTTTCTTTTGAGAGAGAGAGAGAGAGAGAGAGAGAGAGAGAGAGAGAGAGAGAGAGAGACTGAGTGGGGGAGGGGCAGAGACAGGAAGACAGGATCTGAAGCAGGTTCCACGCTCTGAGCTGTCAGCACAGAACCTGAACCAGGGCTCGAATCCATGGACTGTGAGATCATGACCTGAGCCGAAGTTGGATGCTTAACCGACTGAGCCAGGTGCCCCTCATTTTTAAGAAAGAGAGAGAGGGAGAGAGAGAGAATCTGAAGCAGGCTGGATCCGGGCTCTGAGCTCAGCACAGAGCCTGACACAGGGCTCAAACCCACCAACTGTGAGATCATGACCTGAGCCAAAGTCAGATGCTTAACCAATTGAGCCCCCCAGGTGTCTCTGTTTGTTTTTGAGAGAGATAGTGCCAGTGGGGGCAGAGGGGTAGAGAGAGACACACAGAATCTGAAGCAGGCTCCAGGCTCTGAGCTGTCAGCACAGGGCCCACTGTGGGACCTGAACTCATGAACCGTGAGATCATGTCCTGAGCCGAAGTTAGATGCTTAATTATCAGAGCCACCCAGGCCCCTCTCTCCTCGAATTGGTAATCTAGACATGTCTTTCTGCACAAAGTATACATAAGATGTACAATGGTTGTGGTGCCTTTTTCTTCTATCTTCTGAGAAGGGAATCTCTCAAGGATTGTAACTTCCTGTGTCCTTGTCATTTATCCTCTCTAACCCCAGGAAGAAGAGTAAAGTGTTCAGGGTCATATTGCAGGTGACCTTGAATCTCTGGAGTCTTCTATGAATGTTAGCAAAGAATTTTACTTTTTATTTTTTTATTATATTTTTAAATTTTTTAAATGTTTTTAAAATTTATTTTTTTGAGAGAGAGAGACAGAGCACATGTCGGGGAGGGGAGAGAGAGAGGGAGACACAGAATCCGAGCAGGTTCCAGGCTCTAAACTGTCAGCACAGACAGAGCCCGACGTGGGGCTTAAACTCAGGGAACTGCGAGATCATGACCTGAACCGAAGTCGGACATTTAACCATCTGAGCTACCCAGGCGCCCCCCGGAATTTTACTGTTTTGTCCTAAATCTTTTTTAATCTCTTTGAAAGGAAATCATTGTCAGTGTATGCACTCTAGTATTTTACCCACTTACTTATTCAACAAATATTTTCTCAGGGCCCATTGGAGGTCAGACACTGCGCTGCTTGGCAGCCATGTAACAATACAAGATGATGTGAGATTGACCACCAAGACAACCTAATAGACTGTTAGTCAAGATAGACTAAACTATGTTCTGATGCAAACCCCCATGTTTACCATAGCTTAATAAACTTGAGTTTATTTCTCACTCATGTTAAAATCTTCCAATTGTAGGGACGTCTGGGTGGCTCAGTCGATTAAGCGTCTGAGTTTGGCTCAGGTCACCATCTCACAGTTTGTGGGCTTGAGCCCCACATTGGGCTCTGTGCTGACCGCTCAGAGCCTGGAGCCTGATTCTGATTCTGTGTCTCCCTCTCTCTCTCTGCCTGTACCTGCTCGCACTGTCTCCCTTTCTCTCAAAAATAATAAAAATAATGTTTAAAAAAAATCTTACAATTCTACTATCATGAAGGTCTTTGCTTTCAGCTACTTTAATAAGAATATATGGAGAAGTTACCCAGTTGTAACAATTAAAGATCAGAGCAATGTCATCCCTCCCAGCCAGTGGACTGAAGCTAGTCGTAAAACTCTATTCTACAGCAAGATAGTCTGGAAAAATGTGGAAGGAATACTTGATTCCAAGTACGTACTGTTGCATGTAGTGGGTGCTACGGTCTTTGCCACTCTCTGTGTGGGGATCAAGAGCTACTTCACTGAAGAAGAGACATTTATTTAAGCTAACACATAAAGCAAGAGTGAGGGTAGTCAGACAAGAAATAAGTGGAAAAGCATTGCAGGCAGAAGTAACTACACATATGGAGGCTGTGAGGTGGAAAAGAACCTGATTCATTAGAGGCACTGAACAATGACCAGTGTGGCTGTAATGTGGAGAGAAAGAAACAGGGTCAGGGGAGCTCATGTTAGGAAATGGACATAAGCCAGATTAGGCAGGACCATATCATACTGGAGATGTTCAAGATTTCAGAAGTTGTAGACTAAATGTAATAGAAATGCATTTAAGGGTTTTAAACAAGGGAGTGACATTGTGATTTTGTGTTTAAAATTATCACCCTGCTCTCAAGGTGAAGGATTTATTGGAGAGGATAGGAATAGGTCCTGAAGGGGCACCTGGGTGCCTCAGTCAGTTAACCATCCAATTCTTGATTTTGGCTAAGGTCATGACCCCAGAGTCTTGGAATTGAACCCTTCTTTGGCCTCCATGCTGAGCTTGGAGCCTGCTTGAGATCCCCTCTCTCCCTCTTTGCCCCCACTCTCAAAAAACAAAAACAAAAACAAAAACAAACCTAACCAGATCTGGTAGAGCAGTTAGGAGGTTTTTCAGAAGTCCAGGGGGAGAGGAGACCATGGCTGAGATCAAGGAAAGAGCAAGAAAAATGGAGAGAAATAAATGCATTTGAGAAATTTAGGAAGTAGAATTAATAGAAATGGGCGACTTATTAGATGTGGAGGGTGAAGGGAGGAAGGGATGAGCCATGGTTCTGGGTTTCTTGCAAGAGCACCTCTTGAACCTGGACACGTTGGAAGCACAGCACACAGATTTGTCTGGTGTAGGGGTGAGCTGTGGGGGAAGCAATGGTATCTTCAGTCTGAGACACGTGGAGTTGAAGTTGCTTGCTAGGTATTTAAATAGAGCTGTCAACAGTTGGTTAGTCATATTTTTATGGGACATCAAATAAACATCTGGACTGAAATTATGCATTCGAGGTCCTTGGATTATAAGTGGTAATTAAAACCATAGAAGGGAGGGCTTCAAATAAGAGAAGAGCAGGTGGCTCACGATGGACTTTGAAAAACTCAAGGAGTTGAAGTTTACAAGAGGATTTGGAGGTGTGGGTGACAAAGATCAAGAAGGAATAGTGGAAAGGGAAGAGAGAAACCCAGAGTATGCCGTTGTGCAAGGGAAGGGAAGAGCTATTTCAATGAAGGATTTCTTTGGGGATGGCTGATGAGGGGTCACATCAATGAAGCCAGAAAGTGCCATTAGGCCAGGCACATGGATGTCCTTAGTGACAGGGCCAGAACGAGAGTAGTTTTGCTGGACCATCACTCCACTTTCAGGTTTGCAGTTCAATTATAGCGCTATTTGGCAGATTCCCTAAGCCACAACTCTAACAACTGGATTTTTTTTTTTTAATATTTCAGAGGTTTTTTTTTTTATAAGAAGACTGTTTGCCAACTTAAGTTTGAAAACTTAACTGTTTCAGCACACAGAAGATGCGTAGAATTGAAAGAGAGTTCCAATGTTGAGCATTAATGAACAATGACATTTTATTTTTTATTTTTAAAAAAATTTTTTAATGTTTTATTTATTTTTGATACAGAGAGAGACAGAGCATGAGAGGGGGTGGGTCAGAGAGAGAAGGAGACACAGAACCAGAAGCAGGCTCCAGGCTCTGAGCTAGCTGTCAGCACAGAGCCTGATGCGGGGCTCCAACCCACGAACGTGAGATCTGACCTGAGCCGAAGTCGGAGGCTTAACCGACTGAGCCACCCAGGCGCCCTGAACAATGACATTTTAAAGAATGCTTCAAAATTAGTATGCCATTGGGAAAACTGTTCTAAAAGTGAGACCGTGTATATCTTCTTAGTGTGCCTTTTTATTGGTTCTAAACTTCTTATCTCCAGTTTGCTTCTTTATTTGAAAGTGATGGGGAAAACCAGAGAGACTAGCATGGGAGACATTATCAAAGGGGTGAATTAGAGGAAGGGTTCCAGGGGACAAAACTAATAATGTTATGTAATGTGTATAGGAGAATGACAAAGGGTCTCCTAATGATCCTGTAGTTGTGATTATGAAGAATTACAGAGAGAGTGTTGACTAGTGGCTCTTGATCTCCATGGAAGGCCATAGGAAGAAGGATGGGGCTAGAATTGCTGTAAGAGATAACCGGTTTGATAATAAGAGCTTTGTGTTGGTCAGTGATCGAACAATGGAAGGTTATGAAGAAAAGTGAGAGATTTCCCATCTTACAATCCATTTAGCCAAAGAGCTGGCAGTCATGTGGGGTTCTGTCATTCTTTGATGGGGTTGTCTGGAGCTGGGAGGTCATCATGCATCTCTAAGAGATGTCGCTGGTAGAGGATTTTCTTGCAATTTCTTTTCTGCCTTCAGAACGGTTTTCCATATTGTCGACCTGCTTCTCTGTATATAGATACAACCCTTCCAATGGATACGAGAGATTTTAGATAGACTGTATGGATGTCAGGACAACGAAGAGAAATGGGAGAGGTGGGTCACACTGCAGGAAAGGAAGACAAAGCTGGGTACCCATGTTGCTGCTTCTGGAGTCTGTCCCTGAACAGCACCCGGGCCCCCTTCTGATTGTTTTCCTTCTTGCTCCTGGACTTCTGCCTTGTCGTTGGAGGCCATTGATCTCTTGCACACTTTCCTATCTCTAATTTCGGGGTCTCAAGAAGTCCCAGCCTTCTTCCTTATTTGCCTTATGGGGAAGCAATAAACAAATGATGTCCAGATTGTCAGCTTTTTACACTTTAAGTGTGGCTGCTTCTTAACCGTGTGGTTCCAGAATAGCGTTGGTTTTCCTTTGCACAGTAAAGCACATCTAAATGTTCTGTTTTGGATTTTTTTTTTTAATCAGTATATCCCTGACTCTTAAAAGACTGAATTACTTTTAAGGACATTGAAGGTCCCAGGGCACCTGGATAGCTCAGTTAGTTAAGCATCCGACTTCAGCTCTGGTCATGATCTCACAGTTTGTGAGTTCGAGCCCCACATCAGGCTCTGTGCTGATAGCTCAGAGCCTGGAGCCTGCTTTGGAATCTGTGTGTGTCTCTCTCTCTTCTCCTCGTCACTCATGCTCGCTCTGTCAAAAATAAAATTAAAACACCAAAACATTTTTAAAAATGACTTTGAAGGTCTCAAACCAAATCACTAAGTGGAGTCAAATACTTGACAGTTGCCTTTCCCTAAATCATTTTCTGCCAGTTTTAGCTAGTAGAAAATGTTTCCCCAAATTACTCAAAGTTAAAATAAATTTCTCCCTGTTACATTAACATTCCTGATATCATACAATCTACCTTACCGTGGTGCTTAGTAGAGGTGAATATGCAGACAAAAGCACAGTCACACAAAACTTCTAGAAGAACCTGGGGAGGAATTAAAGGGAGTGAACTTCACTTCCGATCTGCTGTATCCATGGTTCCTCAGGTCCTGTTGATGTTGCCTCTTCAATGTCTCTTCTCTCAATTCTGCCCATTACCTGCCCATTATAGTCTCTGCTGTTTTTGTATTCCCAGCTCCTAACCAAGACTGGCAAATAGGAGGTATTCATTCAAAGACACATAAAAGTACTCATCAAAGTACTCATGATTGGCTGTAGAAGAATGAATGAGAAAGGACTAGGGATCCTAAAAATTTGAGCATGGAGTCCTATGTAAATGGGACTGGAGAGGCTGCTGTGGTGGTGGTTTTACCAGAAAGCTGGAGGAGAGAGTAAGGGAAGTAAACAGACGGCTCAAAAGAATAAAGCAAATTTGAAAAAGATAGAATATGAAGCCTTCAATGAATTTTTACACATCAACTGGGCAGGAGAGGGGAAGTGTGGTTCATGTTCCTGTATAAAGACAGCAAGTTTGTATTTATTTACAAGCTAAACTTGAGCCATTATCACGATGAGGGAGTAAGCACCAGCACCATTGTGCTCAGTAGTACCTAGCATAATACTAAGCCCATCGTGAACATCACTGTGACTATCGGGATGATATTAGTGAACATCAATATCATTAGTCCTTATGCCAACTGTATACAGGAAGAGATTATCATCCTCATTTTTACAAATGGAGAAATTGAAATTTGGGGAAATTAACTATCTTGCCGAGAGTGACTTGACTAGTCAAGGATAAAGTTAAAATTTGAACACAGGTCTGTCTGAATCTAGGAATTGTGCTATTAGCCTCTGTGCTGTGTTGCATAGAAATACAGTTCAGGGGCACCTGGGTGGTTCCGTTGGTTGAGTTTCCAACTCTTGGCTTCAGCGCGGCTTGTGATCTCACAGTTAGTGGGTTTGAGCACTGCATCGGGCTCCGTACTGATAGCATGCATCCTGCTTGAAATTTTCTTTCCCTTGCTCTCCCTCTCTCTCCAAATAAATACAGTTCATACATAGCATGAGGTGTAGAGATGTTGAATCACTATGTTGTGCACCCAAAACTAATGTAACATTGTGTGTCAACTGCACTAAAATAAAAAATAAATAAATACTGCTCATATGTTGTGTCTCCCTCATTGTAGTGTGGCTGGGTGGTTATGTTTGCAAGAAGGAAGCGGCAGGAAGGCAGGAGTGTCAGCTCAAAGGAAAATGAAAAATGCAGGGAGATGGGGCTTCCTCTTGACTTCTTGCACAGCTTTGCCTAGGTTTGCTTTAATTATTCCAGGGTGTGGGCTAGGATTTTTAGTGGTAATCACGTATCAGAGAAACACTTAATTCTCCACTAAATTCATTTCTTGGATGAAGAAGCTAAGGTTTGGAGAGCTTCCTTGTAGAGATTCATATAGCTAATACCCTAACTGGGATCCAGCCCCTAGCCTGTTGGTCTGGATGTCACGTTTTTGCTGTAACTCCATAGGGACCTTTTCTGTGACAGCAAACATTTATCATCAGTAGATTTGTTGGGCAGTTAGGTAGGCATGAATGAGGAGGGATAAAGCAGGTAATGGCCACATGCTCAGACCACCCCTGAGGGTTACAGCCACACCTTCAGAGCCACATCTAAGGGCTAACAGAACAGGAAAGGCTAACTAGCCACAGGACTGGCTCAAAAGCCACAAGGTGACTTCCAAGAGCTGAGCCTGCACACAAAGGATGCAACTAGCCCTTAAGTACCTTCATGGTCACAACGAAAGCTCATTAGACCCTCATGAGTATACGACACACAAGTACACACAATTATAACAGGACGCGTCATTGGTCGGCACATGCATGAAGTCAAAATGTGATGTAAACCACAAGCTGTCAATAAAAATGTCAATCAAAGCCGAGTTTATGTGTACCCAGAACAGACTTAAAAGGATGCAGGTAGAACTTCTTGGGGTCATTGCCACGCTTCCTCCAGCTGTGGGTCCTCTTTCAGTGTTGAAAGGGGACTGTACTTATCTACTCAAACTCTGTCTCCCCATTCCAGTCTTGGGGCTCCAATTCTTTGATACATCTAGGACAAGAACCTCTTAACAGATTCATAATATATATATGGCATACATATATATGGCATATATATATATTATATATACTTAAGTTAGTTTATTTTGAGAGAGAGACGCAGAGAGAGGGGGAGAGAAAGAATCCCAAACAGGCTTCACGCTGTCAGCATGGAACCAGACTCAGGGCTCGATCTCACTAACTATGAGATCATGATCTGAGCTGAAATCAAGAGTCGGATGCTTAACTGACTGAGCCACCTAGGTAGGTGCCTGGATTCATAATATTTTATAGTGAAAGGATAGCATAGGGATTATGTACCTCAGATTCGTTCATTTTGTACTTGAGGAGATGGGATAGGAAAGCAAATTGACTTGATCGTGATCACTGGGCTCGTCAGTCAAAAAGCTGTTAGCATCCAGGCTTCTTGGTTTTATCTAAGGCTCCTTGCCCCCAGAATAAACTGCCGTTTTGAATTTCAAGGACATTCTTTGATGAAAGCCATATCCAGATCTGTAAAGCAACACGGAACAAAGAAGGGTGAATCCTTCCTTGTACTGGGGAAGCTCAGGGGAAGTGCATTACAAACAGCCCCAATGTGGGCTCTGATCCCTTTTCTTTGGTGATGTCAGGTGTGTGGAATTAGATACAATTGACTCGCCTGCAGGCTTTCCTTAGACTTTTGGGGGAAAAAATCTGCCTGTCAGCTGCATCAAAACGAAGCCTAATTATTCTCCATCCCGCAGTGGCAGACGTCATGAGGAATGGCAGGTTTGCATTCAAATACGGCAAATACTTGACATAACATTGTATTTGAATATAATGCCCCCAAGCAAAGCGCGTTTTCTTGCTAATATCTGCTGAATTGTAGAATTCAGGGATTTTATGAAGCAGAGAAAACCCTGGAGAAATTAGGTTGGGAACAACAGACTGCTTTTTCAAGGATAATCCTCTGTGTCTAAATTATAGATGCATTATCATCCTTCATTTGCATGACCAATTATAGGGAATTTCCTTATTGTGAGATGCAATAATTTTATATAATTGTAGTCATTTCAGCAGTTTTGAAGGAGGCTCCCCTAGCTGAACGCAGTCTCAGGGAAAACAAATTATGTTGATTTACTAGCAATTCTACAAATGGATAGGATGTCTTTATGAAGCACAAAGAAATTGCGCGCTATTTGACATTGTAAATTGCTTCCTCGGATTATGTCAAGCGACAGACCTATAATTGCGTGGTGTTGCCTCTGCGGGACCACCATTTTGCACTTGGATTTGGAGACTTTCTGTGTGATAATTCAGGGAACGAAATGATACTCATTTACCCAGTAGTAGAGGGCGGGGAAGTGGCTGTGAACATCCAGGAAAAAGCAGAAAAGAGCAAGTCTACGGTACATTCCTATTTAAGACAGCTCTGGTAGCTCTGTGGCTTTACTGAAATGAGCTTGTGGGAATGTTGACACCAAATGAAGGGGAAAAGAAGGGAAGTTAACTGGCTACCTCAAAATCTCTCCAAGCCTTGTAAGACTGAAAAAGAGACGGGTTTTGGAGCTAATCTAGTGCTCTGGCTGGGCAGGAAGGCTGAGCGGGGAAATACTGCGTCTTACAGGTGCACAACTGGGTGGTGAAGTCGAGGCTGAATTTTGCCAACAGGCTGATTCGGGTTCCATCAGGGTGGAGGGTTCCTGGCAGGTTGATGGTATGGGATAGGGTCTAGCAGAATTTTACAGGCACTGTATGGCTTTTTATTTATTTCCTGTGAGACCCTAGAAATTGGCTGGTGGTTTTCAGACAGCCAAATGTGACCAGTTGCTGAAGGAGACCAGGGAGCTGCTCTCTGGAAAAAGCACCTGGACGGGGAGACACGGACTGGCAAAGAGGTCGTATGGCTTCCGAAGTTTAGAGTGCCCTTCCCTTGTTTTGTGCTAGATGGTATGAATGGGGATGTCAGGATTTGAGGCTCCTGATCTTCCTCTGACTACACATTTGAGAAAACATGACTTCCATTTTTTTATTTTCTTCATTTTATTTTTTTCTTTTATAGTTTATTGTCAAGTTGGTTTCCATATAACACCCAGTGCTCATCCCCACAAGTGCCCTCCTCCATGCCCATCACCTGCCTTCCCCTCTCCCTATCTTCCATCAGCCCTCAGTTTGTTCTCAGTATTCAAGAGTCTCTCATGGTTTGCCTCCCTCCCTCTCCCCAGCTGTTTTTTCCTCCTTCCCCTCCCCTATGCTCCTCTGTTAAGTTTCTCCTGTTATCCTTATGAGTGAAAACATACAGTATCTGTCCTTCTCTGCTTGTTATTTCGCTTAGCATGACACCCTCGAGGTCCATCCACTTTCCTACAAATGGCCAGATTTCATTCTTTCTCATTGCCATGTAGTACTCCATTGTGTATATACCACATCTTCTTGATCCACTCATCAGGTGATGGACATTTAGGCTCTTTCCATGATTTGGCTATTGTTGACAGTGCCACTGTGGACATTGGGGGTACATATGCCCCTATGCATCAGCACTTCTGTATCCCCAGCAGTGCTATTGCTGGGTCATAGGGGAATTCTACTGATAGTTTTTTGAGGAACCTCCACACTGTTTTCCAGAGCAGCTGCACCAGTTTACATTCCCACCAACAGTGTAGGAGGGTGCCCATCTCTCCACACCCTCGCCAACATCTGTAGCCTCCTGATGGGTTCATTTTAGCCACTCTGACCGGCGTGAGGTGGTATCCCAGTGTGGTTTTTATTTGTATTTCCCTGATGATGAGTGATGTTGAGCATTGTTTCATGTGCCTGTAAGCCATCTGGATGTCCATCTGGATGTCCTCTTTGGAGAAGTGCCTATTTATGTCTTCTCCCCACTTCTTCACTGGATTATTTGTTTTTTGGGTGTGGAGTTTGATGAGTTCCTTGCAGATTTTGGATACCAGCCCTTTATCCGATATGCCTTTTGACACTATCTTTTTTCCCATTCTGTCGGTTGCCTATTAGTTTATAGATTGTATCCTTGGCTGTGCAGAAGCTTTTTATCTTGATGATGTCCCAATAGTTCATTTTCGCTCTTAATTCCCTTGCCTTTGGGGATGTGTTGAGTAGGAAATTGCTGCGGTTGAGGTCAAGGAGGTTGTTTCCTGCTTTCTCCTCTAAGGTTTTGATGGTTTCCGGTCTCACTTTCAGGTCCTTCATCCATTTTGAGTTTATTTTTGTGGATGGTATAAGAAAGTGGCCTGGTTTCATTCTTTTGCATGTTGCTGTCCAGTTCTCCCAACACCGTCTGTTAAAGAGGCAGTCTTTTTTTTTTTTCCCACTGGATACTCTTTCCTGCTTTGTCAAAGATTAATTGGCCATACATTTGTGGATCCAGTTCTGGGTTCTCTATTCTATTCCATTGGTCCATGTGTCTGTTTTTGTGCCAATACCATACTGTCTTGATGATGACAGCTTTGTAGTAGAGGCTAAAGTCTGGGCTTGTGATGCCTCCCCTTTTGGTTTTCTTCTTCAATATCACTTTGGCTATTTGGGGTCTTTTGTGGTTCATAGGAATTTTAGGATAGTTTGTTCTAGCTTTGCAAAGAATGCTGGTGCAATTTTGATTGGGATTGCATTGAATGTGTAGATTGCTTTGGGTAATAATGACATTTTAACAATGTTTATTCTTCCAATCCATGAGCATGGAATTTTTTTTTTAAATTTCTTTGTGTCTTCTTCAATTTCCTTAATAAGTTTTCTATAGTTTTCATTGTAGAGGTCTTTTACATCTTTGGTTAGGTTTATTCCTAGGTATTTTATGTTTTTTTGTGCAATTGTGAATGGGATCAGTTTCGTGATTTCTCTTTCTGTTACTTCATTATTGGTGTATAAAAATGCTACCAATTTCTGTATATTGATTTTGTACCCTGTGACTTTGCTGAATTCATGGACAGTTCTAGTAGACTTCTGGTAGAGTCTATCGGGTTTTCCATGTAGAGTATCATGAAATCTGCGAAAAGTGAAAGTTTGACTTCATCTTTGCCAATTCTGATGCCTTTTATTTGCTTTTGTTTTCTGGTTGCTAATGCTAGGACTTCCAGCACTATGTTAAACAACAGTGGTGAGGTGAGGACATCCCTGTCATGTTTCTGATCTCGGGGGGAAAGCTCTCAGATTTTCCCCATTGAGGATAATATTAGCTGTGGGCTTTTCATAAATGGCTTTTATGATGTTTAAATAAGTTCCTTCTATCCAACTATGTCAAGGGTTTTTATTAAGAAAGGATGCTATATTTTGTCAAATGATTTTTCTGCATCTATCGACAGGATCATATGGTTTTTATCTTTTCTTTTGTTGACGTGATGTATCACATTGATGGATTTGCAAATATTAAACCAGTGCTGAAACCAGGAATGAATCCCACTTGATCATGGTGGATAATTCTTTTTATATGCTGTTGAATTCGATATGCTAGTATCTTGTTGAGTATTTTTGCATCTGTATTCATTAAGGATATTGGACTGTAGTTATCTTTTTTTGTTAGGTCTCTGTCTGGCTTGGGAATCAAAGTGATGCTGGCTTCATAAAATGAGTCTGGATGTTTTCCTTCTATTTTTATTTTTTGGAATAGCTTGAGAAGAATGGGTATGAGCTCTGCTTTAAGTGTCTGGTCGAATTCCCCAAGGAAGCCATCTGGCCCCGGGTTCTTATTCGTTGGGAGATTTTTGATTCAATTTCTTCACTGGTTTTGGGTCTGTTCAGATTTTCTACCTCTTCCTGTTTGAAATTTTGGTAGTGTATGTGTGTTTAGGAATTTGCCCATTTCTTCTAGGTTGTCCAGTTTGTTGGCATATAATTTTTCATAGTATTCCCTGATAATTGCTGGTATTACTGAGGGATTGGTTGTAATAGATCCATTTTCATTTGTGATTTTGTCTATTATGTGCTCTCCTTTTTTTTTTTTTTTTTCCTTTTTGAGAAGCCTGGCGAGAGGTTTATCAATTTTGTTTATTTTTTCAATAAACCAACTCTTGGTTTCATTGATCTATTCAACTGTTTTTTTGGATTCTATATTGTTTATTTGTGCCCTGATCTTTATTATTTCTTCTGCTGAGTTTGGGCTGCTTGTGCTGCTCCCCTTCTAGTTCCTTTAGGTGCTCTGTTAGATTTTGAATTTGTGCTTTTTCTAGTTTCTTGAAATAAGCCTGGATTGCAATGTATTTTCCTCTTAAGACTACCTTTGCTGTGTCCAAAAGAGTTTGGATTGTTGTATTTTTCATTTTCATTTGATTCCATGTATTTTTTAATTTCTCTTTAATTGCCTGAGTGGCCCAGTCGTTCTTTGGTAGGGTGGTGTTTAACCTCCATGTTTTTGGAGGTTTTCCAGACTTTTTCTGTGATTGATTTCAAGTTTTACAGCATTGTGATCTGAAAGTTGCATGGTATATCTCAATTCTTTTATATTTATGGTGGGCTGCTTTACGACCCAGTATGTGGTCTATCTTGGAGAATGTACCGTGTTCACTCGAGAAGAAAGTGAATTCCATAGCCTCAGGATGTAGAGTTCTAAATATATCTGTCAAATCCATCTGGTCCAGTGTGCCATTCAGGTCCACTGTTTCCTTAGTGATTTTCTGTCTGGTTGATACTCCACTTACATTGCTGTAAATGGAGTATTAAAATGCCCTGCGATTAGCACATTCTTATCAATAAGATTGTTTCTGTTTGTGATTATTTGTTTTATGTACTTGGGTGCTCCCAAATTTGGTGCATCGATGTTTATGATTGTTAGCTCTTCCTGATGGATAGATCTTGTACTTATTATATAATGTCCTTCTTCATCTCTTGTTACTGCCTTTACTTTAACGTCCAGTTTGTCTGATATAAGTATGGCTACTCCAGCTTTCTTTTGACTTCCATTTGCATAATAGATATTTCCCCACCCCCTTACTTTCAATCTGAAGGTGTCTTCAGGTCTAAAATGAGTCTCTTGAAGACGGCAAATAGATGAATTTTTTTTTTTTATTATCAATTCTGCTACCCTATGTCTTTTGATTGAGCATTTAGTCCATTTACATTCAGTGTTATTCTTGAAAAATATGGGTTTAAAGTTGTTGTGTTCTCTGTAGGGTTCATGCTTGTAGTGGTGTCTCTGGTACCTTGTGTTCCTTGCAACATTTCTCTCATAGAGTCTCTCTCAGGATTTCTTGTAGGACTGGTTTAGTGGTGATGAATTCTCTCAATTTTTGTTTATTTGGGAACACCTTTATCTCTCCTTCTACTCTGAATGACAGGTTTCCTGAATAAAGGATTCTTGGCTACATACTTTTTCTGTTCATCACATTGAAGATTCCCTGCCATTCCTTTCTGGCCTGCCAAATTTCAGTAGATAGATCTGCAACCACTGCCAGAGTGTAGCTCCAGCAGGTCCAGGGTCCCCTGAAGGGGTGACAGCGTCAGCGGAAAAATGGAGTGAAAGAGCCCTGTGTTTCTTTCTTTCTTGGTCACCAGCCTGGCATCTCTCCCTTGCCAGGTTTTGTGCCTTTATTTATAGATTTAAGTGTTAACATGACATCAAAAGTGGAATTTCTACTACAAATAATTCTCAGTGATAAGATGCTTTGGAAAGGGTGCAGATATAGGTTTTACAGAGGCATTTTTGCAGATCTACTCTAATTACAATGAGGTAATTTACACATCACAGGACAACAGGATATTCTCAGTTAAAAGCAGATAACATACACATTTGTTTGAACCGGTAGAAAATCTTACAACTAAGAAGATAGCAGGATATTTTCAGTGAGAAGCAGATAGCAAACACATTTGTTTATAATAATAATGCTAAGATTCAGGCATAAACAAGGCTAGGAGGCATTCTGTTTGGCTCACAGGAGGAAGAATGTATTGGAGATGGTTAGTAAATAAACCTTTTGTCAACCTTGTTCTTTGATGTTGAAGGTGTAAGCGCCATAGGCACCCTAGATGAGCCGGCCTTTGCATGTGAGTTTAAGTTGTAACTACTCTTACCCATCCTCATAATGGGCACCAAATTAGCATATGTATGTGCAGTAACTTATGCCTGGCTCTTGTTTGTTTCTTATTCCTAAGTTAGGCTTTTTCTCTGGGCCAGAGTTAATAGTAAATCTTGTGTTCTTTAACCCCCTTCATTATCATTATTAAGTTTATGAGGCTCATTAGAAGAGCCTTTTGACAAAACATCTGCAGTGCTTTGTTTAAATTCCTCTTTATAGAGATGGGAATATGCTTCTTCCCATGAGTTATTTGTGTGGGGAATATCGATCTGACTTGGAACATTGTGAGGCCTAATCAATAGCAACAGGCTTAATTTCACATGAGCAGTAGTAGCAGAAGGAGATGCCAGTTTCTGCATCTCATGGCAGGAGCCGTGCAACGTCTGCCATTTCCTTACTGTGACCGTGTCATCCAGCAAGGCTGGTACGGCTCCCAGCACTAAAGCAAGTCACAAGGCCAAGCTCAGTGTCAATGTGTGTGTATGTTGGGGGGTAATAGCCAATGGGCATGGATACAGAGAGACTATATTCATTGGTGCCATTTAAAAAAATATTTATTTTTGAGAGAGAGCTGGGGAGGGGCAGAGAGAGAACTTCAAGCAGGCTCTGTATTATCAGTGCAGAGCCCGATGTGGGGCTCAAACTCATGAACCATGAGATCATGACCTGAGGCCAAAAATGAAGTGGTGGTCACTTAATCAACTAAGCCACCCACGTGCCCCCCTTGGCACCACTTTTTAAAATAGTTTATCTCAAGGGTAATTAAATTTTTAACTGGAGCTGAACTCTCAACCCAAAATTGTAAGACAAAATTTGAGTCTTATTACCTTTAAAAAAATTTTTTAAATGTTTACTCATTTTTGAGATACAGAGAGACAGAGTGCAAGAAGGGGAGGGGCAGAGAGAGGGGTCACAGAATCTGAAGCAGGTTCCAGACTGTGAGCTGTCAGTACAGAGTCCAGCATGGGGCTCGAACCCATGATCCATGAGATCATGACCTGATCAGGACTCAGATGCTTAACGGACTGAGCCACCCAGGTGCCCTGAGTCTTATTACCTTTTAACATGATAAACCTTACTCATTTCTTAGATTATGATAGTTCATCTTGAAGCACTCATCTGGGGGAATTTCATCTAGGTTGGCAGCCAGTCTGAATTCTTCAGGTAAAAGCAGGGTCCCATGAAAAGAGCATCTGAGAATCTGTCCATTGTAGCTGAGTAGGTTGGTCTCACACAGTCCCTCAAAAGGGCTCCTTTGGAGAGTTTGCCTTGGAGGTAGTGAATTATTGCTTTTGTGGAAGGATCAAGTGACTAACCTTCCATTCATATCTCACTGCCAGAGGCAACGAATCTCTTGACCTCCTTAGAAGCTGGAAGAAAGATGATGCCCTCTAGTACATTGGACAGTTCAGCCTGAAAGAATACAATTAATCATTACCTCCTGGGTCAGCTCCTGAAATGGCTCCTTTATCATCATCCATCTTTTTCTAGAAGGGATCTTTAAACTCTACTTTGTTAGAGAAAGACTAATGTGGCTGCTTTTTGTGGGGGTGGGATATGAGATTTGGGAGGACATCACTCTTGTTCTTTTGAGCGAGAGAACGAGATCTTTAAACATCCATAAGTATATTTGTTTAAAGTCTTAAGGTTTTTCAGGATACTTTTCACCATACTGATGGTAACAAGTATTTGCTGCCAACTAGTGTTTCTTTATCTCTTCCCGGTAACTCCAGATTTCCATGAGGGTATTGACGTGTTTCCTGGAACACCGGCTCTATCTCTAGCTCCAAGAACTGAGGCCTGAGATTCCAGACAATCAGTGAATTTCATTCTACTGGTATCAGTTCAGATGTGGGGATGGGGTGGAGTGGGTGGGTAACCTCGTAACCTCAACTATTATATTCAGATTGCATTTGAGGGAAAGTTAGGGCAGTTATTTTTTTCCTGCAAGATGAGGAAGAAAGAGCATATAGGGTGTGGAGTGGTGGACAGCTATGCCTCTCAGGACCATAAATGAGGTCAATGCTAGATGAAGAAAACCATGCCGAAGGCAAAGTGGCAAGACAGGAAGAGGTCAGATTCAAGGTGGCATTCAGTGAGCTGCTGAATCAAACTTTACCTGAACAACTTTTCACTTATGTGAACCAATAAATTACCTTCTTTAAAAAAAATCTAATTGGAGTTAGACTATTATATTATCTGTAGCCTACAGCAGCCCCACTAATGTACAGCCAACCTCAAAGAGCAGATGAAATTGTCCTTTTGCAAAATCCCTTGAAGCCTACAGGGTGAGCAAGAGGATACTTTTAAGGACGTTGATGAAGGAGAGGATGATTATGACCTAGAGGAGGAGAGCTTTGTCTAACACATGCTCCCAGCAGATCCTTGACCGAGAATGATCTTGACAGATGGTATTTCAAGGTTCACCACTATCAGTGATAAAAAAAATATTCAGAAATGGAACTATGTTCTCTTATGGAATGATAAGGACCACTTTTGTTGTTGTTTTGTTTTGTTTTTGTTGTTATGTGTTTGTTTTTGTTTTTGTCTGGGACCAGTCTGCCTTGGCATTCCTCTTACGCATGGTCATTTGTATAAAAATTGATTTCATAGGGGCGCCTGGGTGGCTCAGTCGGTTAAGCAGTTTACTTCAGCTCAGGTCATGTCTCGCGGTTTGGGGGTTCAGCCCCCACATCGGGCTCTGTGCTGACAGCTAGCTCAGAGCCTGGAGCCTGCCTTGAATTCTGTATCCCCCCTTCTCCCTGCCCCTCCCATGTTCATGCTCTGTCTCTCAAAAATAAATAAACATTTAAAAAATTTTAAAAATTGGTTTCACAGACATTTATTGAGCATCTACTATGTGCCAGATACTTGGAATACAAAAAGTATTAATAATCATCCCAATACTCAAAAATTCAAAAATTAGTGGAAAGAGAGTGGGAGAGATCCAGTGAAATAAACACAACTCAGGGTTGCAAATCTGTACAAAGTATTCCAAGACGATGGAACAGCCAGTTTTGTCTGTCATCTGGGACAGTGACTCCCAGTTATCCATGGCTGGTTTTTTGTTACCATTGTTTTCCTGTTGCAAAGGGAGAAAATTGAGAGCAACCAAATGAGTGAAATTTTCATAAAACCAAATTCATGAAATTGAAAAACTCTTCCTTTATTCTGAGGTGATATTCTTCCTGGGCTTGTTTGTTTCTTTTTGGTTCTACCTTGTCCTACATGTTATGGTAGGAATCTACTTAGGTGTGCATGAGCGAAGTCCAAGCGGACAATCCTATGTTAGAACTTCCTTTGAAAATATTGATAATGTCTGTGCTACAAAACTTTGGCAGTCACTTGTTTAGATGCTTAGAGAAGCTTTGGAGGGGTTGTTCTGGAAGGGATCTCGGAGAATAAATACAATGTCAGCAGGCACAGTGAAGAAGGCAGGAGCTTAGAATATGCAAACACACAGATATGAAATGGGTAAGGGCTGTTTGGCAAATGGCGTGTATATTGGCATATTTAAAGAGCAGAGGGGAACCTGGGTGGCTCAGCCAATTAAGCGTCTGACTTCAGCTCAGGTCATGATTTCATGGTTTGTAAGTTCGAGCCCCATATCAGGCTCACCACAATCAGCACAGATCCTGCTTAGGATCCTCTGTCTCTTTCTCTCTCTGCCCCTCCTTAGCTCACGTGCACATTCTCTCTCTCAAAAATAAATAAACATTAAAAAAAATTTTTTTAAGGAGGGGAATGGTAGGCACTGAAGTTCAAATAATTGGCTTGATTCCAATATTAAAAGGCCTTGAATGTCATGCTAAAGAACTTGGATTTGATCTAACAGGGAGTTGAGGCCACTGAAGCATCTAAAATAGGGGAGTAACACGATCAGATACATGATTTCCAAAGCTGATAAAAGTAGTAGGGAAATGTGTCTGCTTCTTTGACAGTTACATTTTTTTTTTTAGTGGATGTAAAGGTAGAAATGGCTTTTCAAATATAATGAAGAAAACTCTTAAGAGGGCTCTGATATTTATCAGCAGAAGGAATTGATTAGTGATTCATGGAAAAATCTGCCCCCTCCCCCCGTGCACGTGCGTGCACACACATACACACACACACACACACACGTAAGAGTTGCCATGGGAAGGCACCTGAGTGGCCATCTTGCTGTGGAGAGCTGTGAGCACTGACAACACCCACCTGCAGACCTGGGATGACCCGAGCCATGTGAAAAGCACCAGCGGCCATTTTATTGCGGGTCAGATAATAGTTCCAGGCACCGCCAGAGACCGACGACCCCCACTCTCCAATCTGGACTGTCTCAAACTGGAATGCCTCACCATGGAATTCCAGCATCCCCCACCCCACCGAAGTGGACAGCCAATTGAATCCTGCCACCGTCCAAAGATGCCCCTACTTGGCTATCTGCCCACCTGAGCTCAAACCTGGAACTTTTGCACCCATAAAACACCTTGCTCTCCCATACCAGCTGCGACTTCCCTGACTCCCCACTCCAGAGTCATGGAACCTCGCCTGGGAATTGCAGACTCCAATAAAGGCCTTCTTGGCTCCATAACTTGGTCTCTGTCTTTCCTCTCACCTCTGCCTCCATCTATCAAACCTTACAACACACACAGATCCAAAGCACAGCTCTTAACTTTCCTGGTAGTTGCCTTTCTTTTATTTTATCTTAGAGTTTGGAGCAGATCCTTGCCTGATTTGTTGCAGTGAAAGAATATCTATGGGTCTTCCCAGAAGCCAAACTGTGTTTCCAAGGTTACATGTTGGGAACCTTTGGAAAGCATCTAGTTACCATTATGAGGAGCCTGGGAAAGACAGGCTGGTGGACTCTGGGACCCTCTAAGGAGACACTCTATTTAGATTAGGAGACAGTTGCTTGTTTCGTTTATCATTCCAAATGAAAATAAAACTTAAGGGCAACGCAGCTGCCATTTTTATCCACACGTCAACATAGAGTAAATCGAGGCATAATCAAGTGGAAAGAAAATCCTTGTGATTGGCAAGAATCTTGTTGGAGTTCCAGGTCCTTGATTATTAGCTATGTAATCTTGGCCAAGCATCTTAACCTCGTTGGTCCTCAGGTCATGAGCCTTCTCTGTCTCAGAAAATTGCAAGGAGGTTTCAGTGAAATGATGCAGGTAGGCCCAGTTCCTGGCCCATCATGGATGCTCACAGATTGGCAGTTGGTTTCTCACACAGGAGGATGGCAGGCTATTCTCACCTTACATATGCATGGTACGAGCAAGAGGACACACGGAAGCCTATGTCCCATGTGTCGAGATACTTAAAAGTTGTAAATCAAACGAGCAATCTTAAATACATATGTCGTAAGCTTCTAGATTGGCAAACATCCCTTCATAGTGAAGAGTTCAAAACTTCGTTTAAAGACAAGTTCATAACAAATAACTGTGGGTAGTGCAAATTTTAAATTAATTTCATAGTTGCCAAAGACCATGGTTCTTTCTAGGAAGACTCACTGGCACTGGGCTGGGAGGGAAAAAGGACGGATTTCTCCTTCACTGGCTGGCTACCTTGTGCATATCCCTAGGCCCTTCTTGACTTTGTCTTCCTCTCCACACAGGGGCAGCCCCATTACCCCTCCCAAGGCTGGTCTGTGTGCTCCTCTGTCCCCTCTGCCCCTGCCCCACCATCCAGCTGTCTTGTAAAGGTCCCGAGTGCCATGGCTTTGAGATTTCTCTTCACCTACCCATTTCCATTCATAGGCTTCCATTTCCTCCAACCTCTGCTTCATCCTTTATCTCCTTCCCTTTCCATATTTGACTCTGCCCTGACACAGAGTTTCATGTGCAAATCAAGTCCTGAAATAGGGTTTCATGTGCCAGACATGCCAGCCTGTAGGTCTGACTCAACCCACACATCACGATAGCAGCCCTTGACTGTCCCTTGGGCCGAGGAGTATACACAGTGGTGGCCTTTCAGGAAGCTGGATCAGGGGAGAGGCCCAAGCAGGACCTGGAATTGGAATTAGGACCACTGGGGCAGGAATCTCAGAGTCCCTGTACCCCAAGCATTATAGAGAAGGGGAGGCCCAGCCTATAGGTGGGCACGTCACCTCTCTGTGAGCAAGGGTGTGGATACAGAAGAGCAAGAGTGGGGCCGTCTAAAGCCTAGGGCTCAGCATAGGGGAGCTTCATTTCTTTTTTAAGTTTTATTTTAAAAACTTCTTTTAATGTTAATTTTATTTTGAGAGACAGAGACAGAGCATGAGTGGGGGAAGGGCAGAGAGAGAGGGAGACACAGAATCTGAAGCAGGCTCCAGGCTCTGAGCTGTTAGCCCCTATTTATTTATTTTGAGAGAGAGCAAGAGTGAGCAGAGGAGGGGTAGAGAGAAAGGGAGAGAGAGAGAGAGAGAGAGAGAGAGAGAGAGAGAATCTTAAGCAGCCTCCATGCTCCTGGTGAATCCTGACGTGGGGCTTGAACTCACAAACTGTGAGATCATGACCTGAGCCAAAATCAAGAGTCAGACACTCAACTGACTGAGCCCCCCAGACGCCCGAGGAATCCCGCTCTCAACTGTAATGCGGAGGGCAGGTGTAGCAAGGGGTTCATTGCTGTGTTGTATGAGAGGCTGATGTGGGGGAGGTGAAACTTTACCTCTATCCATCGAGTTTTCAGCTCTGTAACTAAAAGATTAACAAGAGAAAAACCAACAGTTTTTTTCTTTTTTTTTTTAACTCGGGCAGAGAAACACAAGAATGAAATGAAAAAAAGCAAGTCAAATCCTATGGCTTAAAATTTCGGCTTATGAGGCATCTTCAGCAAAGAACCGTAAGTGCATTTGTAGGAAAATGACAGGACAAAGGAAAGCAATTTTAGGCCTCCGGGGACAGCACGTTGTGGGAAGGTAAATCTACTGGAAGGAACTAATGAAGTAAGGACTGTTTGCAGATTCCTCTGGTGCCATCTCCGGGCTTCTAAGAGTCTGTCTCTAGTAAAAAGAAAATTTGTATACCTTTAGGAAGAAAAGGGGAACTTTCTTTGTGCTTGCAGCTTCTTAAATAACTTTGGTTCAAAAGATTTTAAAAATTTCTTTAAAGTTTATTTATTTTGAGAGAGACAGAGACAGTGTGAGTGGGGGAGGGGGAAAGAGAGAGAGAGAGAGAGAGAGAGAATATCCCAAGCAAGCTCTGTGCTGCCAGTGCAGAGCCTGATGTGGGTCCTAAACTCATGAAACTCTGAGATCATGACCTGAGCCTAAACCAAGAGTCAGACGCTTAACCGATTGAGCCACCTGGACACCCCTAAAAGATGTTCGGTGTCAAAGAGGCATCTTTTTGCAGTGATATTTTCTGACTTCCTTCAGTGGGAGTCGGAGGTGGCTTGCAAGTCTATTACTGGAGAAGTGGATAGACAGAGGTGGTTGGTATGCGGATCGTAATATGGATGGATTCACAAAAGCAGGTTGATGCCTGAAGTCACTGAGAAGTCATACCATTAGGCCAAATATACTTCATATATAAAAACAAAACAGATTTCATAAGAACAAGAACAATCAGGGAGCCTCATGTGGACTCATGGTAATAGGCCATGGATGACAGGTGTGATTAACTCAACTCTAAGCTCCGGAAATTAAAAAAAACCCAACATAGCATGTTTTGGTGGGCAATCCACGTGTGGCCATTGAATCCTATCATTTCAGCCTACCAGCAGCCATAGTCTCTAATTGTTTCTTGCAGTCACAGCCTCCTCCACATTCACTGTGCCCTCAATCCTTCACACCCTAGAAAGGGTCATGGGGGAAGGGGGCCAGATTATATCCTGCTGGAGAATCTTCTAGCTCTGGGAAGGCTTTGCCATATCTGCCTAAAAAAAGGTCAATTTGTACATCTAGTTTCTGCCAGGTATGGCGCCTCGGGACCTTGGCCTAGAGTGTACCTGGTCTCATTTACTAGTTTTTTTAAAAATTACATTTATTTATTTTTGAGAGACAGAGTGAGACCGAGAGCAAGCAGGGTAGGGGAAGAGACAGAAGGAAACACAGAATCCAAATCAGGCTCCAGGCTCTGAGCCATCGGCACAGAGCCCGATACAGGGCTTGAACTCATGAACTATGAGATCATGACCTGAGCTGAAGTCGGACACTTAACCGACTGAGCCACCCAGGCGCCCCAAAACATATTAATGAAAGGTAGGGGTAGTTGGAGATCACTGCTTTAAGGAGACATTTATTTGCCTGAACTCTTTGGATGCTTTGATATGGGTGATTTGGCATTGGCCCCACACAGAGGAAAATCGTGCAGTTTTCTACAAGCTCTTTTGGGTGATTTATACTTTTGGAGGGGTGGGAGTTTATGGGAAGGAGGTCCCTGCTGGCTCGCAAACATTTAATGGCTTACCTGTTGTTGTCTAAAATGTAAGCTCTTCATTCCGGAACACCTCTTGTTGGTCCCATAAAGTTTCTCAATGGGTGGAGCTGCTGGAAGTTTGGGAGGGCAGTCCTCCCCCGTGTGGGACTTTGTGGATCTCAGGAGGCTTAGGACACCTGGCCTCCACCCACTTGAAGGCAGAGGGTCTTTCTCATTCTTGATGAGAACCCCAAATCCCCCAAGCATTTCCTCCAGCCCGTGGGGATGAGGGTCATTATTTGGTCCCTTAAGAACAATTCTCCTTGGGGCGCCTGGGTGGCTCAGTTGGTTAAGCGTCCTACTTTGGCTCAGGTCATGATCTCACTGTTTGTGGGTTCAAACCCCACTCTGTGCTGACAGCTCAGAGCCTAGACCCTGCTTTGGATTCTGTGTCTCCCCCTCTCTCTGCCCCTTCCCCTCTTATGTGTGTACTCACTCTCTGAAAAATAAATAAACATAAAAAAAAAAAAGCAATTCTCTTTGCTGCTCTGCTTGCCCTTTCTGGACTTGTAACCACCGGCTCTTTTGCACCTCGACCAGGATACCCTCCTTGATTGCACCAACACGTAAAAGTCTCTCCCTCTCGTGAATGCACAATATTATGTATTTGGCCCTTCTATATCATCTCGTGGCTTCTATTATGCTGTTGTCTTAGGTCATTAATTAGTACACATATGCTTTATAAACTGTCATGTGTCCAGATATTATTTTCTCAATTGGCTTACAAAACCAGGATTCCTGAAAGGTGGGGGAGGGGAAAGAAAAGGCCTCACCATGTTTCCTTTTCTTTCTCTCTCTCTTTTTCTGTATGATCATAACCAGAATTATTTTCTTTTTTTTATTTTTTATTTTTTTAATTAATTTATTTATTTTTTTATGATAGTTTATTGTCAAATTAGTTTCCATATAACACCGAGTGCTTCTCCCCACAAGTGCCCCCCACCATGACCATCACCCTCTCCCCCCCGCCCCCTCCCCCCTCAGTCCATGGTTCGTCTCCAGTATTCAGTAGTCTCCCTTGATCTGTGTCCCTCACTCATCCCCACTCTCTTTCCCCCTTCCTCTCCCCATGGTCCCCTGCCAGGCCTCTCCTGTTAGACCTATGAATGCAAACATATGGTATCTATCCTTCTCTGCCTGACTTATTTCGCTTAGCATGACACCCTCAAGGTCCATCCACTTTCCTACAAATGGCCATATATCATTCTTTCTCATTGCCATATAGTACTCCATTGTATATATAT